>PVIY010013785.1:0-58267 GCA_004026745.1 Myrmecophaga tridactyla | reverse complement strand
CCTTGGTTCAAAAAGGCTGATGAAGTTCAGGGCTTCTCTCTCAAGTGGAAGGGCACATGGTGAACACAGTCAGAGTTTCTCTCTCATCTGGAAAGACACATGGTGAACATGGTCAGGGTTCCTCTCTCATCTGGAAAAGCACATGGTGAACACAGCATCATCTGCTAGCTTCTTCTCCTGGCTTCCTGTTTCATGAAGCACCCCGGGAGGCATTTTCCTTCTTCATCTCCAAAGATCGCTGGCTGGTGGATTCTGTTTCTCTTGGCTATGTCATTCTGCTCTGCTCTCTCTGAATCTTTTTCGTTCTCCAAAATGTTTCCTCTTTTATAGAACTCCAGTAAACCAATCTCAACCCACCCAAGTGGGTGGAGACATGTCGTCACCTAATTCAGTTTAACAACCACTCTTGACTAAATCACATCATCCAGGGAGCTGATCTGATTACAGTTTCAAACACAGTATTGAATAGGGATTATTCTGCCTTTATGAAATGGGATTTTGATTAAAACATGGCTTTTCTAGGGGGCATACTTCCTTTCAAACCAGCACAGATGGGAATTTACCTTAGGCTGGTCCTCCACAGCTGTGTGGCCCATTGCTTCAAAGAGGATTGTTTGCAAAAAACCTCTGTGCAGTTTTCTACACAAACACACTACAATATTTTCTTGGTTTAAGGCAAAGCTGACCTATGAGTTTAAACAATAAATATTTGTTGTAGTTCCAGTAAATGAGGCCAAAATTTTCCTCTACAGTTCCTTTTGGAGATAAAGCACCAGGTAAGCAGAAAAAGTTTCTTGGTCTCTAGAGTCTTAGCAGATATTTAACTCTCTTTTTCCAGTGTAAACTTTGCCAGTTTTGCAAAGCAGACTCTTAAAATCCACCAGGGGTCACATCCTAGGTGTTTGACAGGTAAGACCCGGCTCTCCTAGATGATGTAAGGAAAAAAGAAACAAAACATTACCCTCTGCACCCCAGACACTCCTCCCCAAATGCATTTATGCTCATCTGCTGACTCGGTAGCTGAGCTCAAACAGAGTCTGCCAGCTTTGATTTGCTCCTTTCTCTTAATGATTTCCAAAATGTAACAGAAAATTTCAAATAAAAGAACAAATGCAGAAAAGAAGATACACCATAAATAGCTTTTAAACAATTCATTGGAAAGCTTATGCACAGCTGCCTATGTGTCTGAAGGCCATTACCAGTTCCTGGAAGGATAATATCCTCACTTCCTGTTCACTGCATTTATCTTCTCTGCTTGGCAGGAGAAAACTATTCTACTTTGCCTTGCAGGAGATCAGGGACCAATTTTCATCTCACCTGCTTTCATCCGAGCTCATACCACCACCTAGTAGGGCGCTGGGCATGTTGTATTCAGTAAATATTTGTGTAATTTACTCACTGGTGCTATTTTCCACTGTACTAATCAAAACAAGACAAAGTTATTTGGATCTGTGATATCTGCAATAAGGTCTATTTAGAAACAGTAGCTAGGAAGATTCCAGGCATAGAACAACATACCATACCAGGTCATAGCCAGTTTTCTTATTAGGTATGATTCTTTCTAACCCCAAATCAGTACATGCTCTGTTGTTTGCCATTCTTAGATGACTACTTGTAATGTTTTGTAAAGATTAGAACACTGCATTAGAATCTAGTCTTGCAGGCTCTGTGACCTTGGAAATATTTCTTACCTTTGTTGCTCATTTATATCCTTACTTGTATTAGAAGGTCCAAAAAGATGATCTCTGAAATTAGATTGGCTGATGTCTTTGAGTATCAACACCACTCATTCAGAGACCCTGCCTGGAGCACTGTGCTGAGAAAAGTGCCATTCTGCCTCAGTAAAGCAATGCCTCACCCAGGTTGATGGTGATGTGTATTGGGGATGTGGAAGGCTGAGTTTGCAAATTGAGTGCTATGCATATACCATCCATATCTGACCTTTGCTAGTTGTGTGGTCAAGAAGAAGGTATCAAATTGCTTCCTGCCTTTGTTTGCTCATCTTTAAATCAGCATAACATTAGTACCTAACTTGTGGAGTTGTAATAAGAATTAAATTTGGTGATATATATCAAACACTGAACACAGAGCCTGGAACATGGTATACCCTCAATGAATGTTAGCGATTATAATTTTTGTTTTTGTCAGTGTTACATTTAAATTATATATGTAAGATCTCCTTCAGCCTTGATAATTATGATATGCCAACACTTTCACTTGATGAAAAATATTAGATCAGCCTTATCTTATTCGTTGCTATACTTGCTTATGGATAATCTATAACATGTCATTAGTGGTTCACTGCTAGGGCTCAGGAGGAAAAAAATCAAGGTAGTAAAATATTAGCTCTAAAGAACTATTTTCCTCATAGGTAGTTATGAATAGGTCAATCCTATTTCTAGTTCATATGGACTGATCCAGCTTCCAGGTAATGGTAAGTGCTACTAGGATCCATGCTTTTCTCTGCTTCTCATTTATCCATTAATTCCCCCCAAAATACATAATTAGGAAATACTACTATGTGTCTGGCACCGTTGAAGACATTGGAGATGCAGTGATAATCAAAACAAAGATGATCTCTGTTCTCAAGAAGCTTAATTCCTGTGGGGACAAAAGGTGATTAACAAGTAAACAAAGAAACAGGTCAATTTCAGAGAGTGATAGTTTCCATGAAGACAATAGAACAGTCATATGAGAGGGGGAAACTAGATGGCAGATACTGTATATTGGGTGGTTAGGGAAACTTTCTTGGAAACAAATATTTGAGCTGAATTCTAATTTATGATTAGGAATCAGCTACTTGAGACTTCTGAGGAAGATTTTTTCCAGTGAGAGGGAAGGGCATGTGTTATCAAACCATGGCTGTGGTTCTTTTGCCCAGCGTGATATGACAGTGGGGTTTCAAAGAGAGAAAGGATTTATTACTAGATGTGTATAGGAGAACAGATGGCCTAGTGGGCCAAAATCTGTCTCCCCGAGTTTAGGGGTTCATGGTTTTTAAGGATTTTGGTAAGGGGAGATGAAGTCATTTCGAATAGCAAGTTCAAAACAGAAAAGGAGACAGTGTTATCATTTCAGTAGAAGGCAAGTTGAAAGGAGGGGAGGCAGAGCTATCACTTCTGTCCTAAAGGTATAGAGGAAAGGAAGGGAGACAAGTTATCTTTCAATAGTAGAGTCTAGCGGATACAATTTACAAATGTCCAGAGCTGAAGCCAGTTAATGACTGACTTCAAATTCATCAGGGCTTTTGCCCTATAAGAAAATGACCAGATAAAAGGAGTAACAGCTCTGAGAGTCACAAAGGCACAAGATAAGGGCTTCTACAAAATTATTTCAGATATCAGGGCTGCTGGATTACAATTTAAGAATTTCAGGTATTCCCCTCTGTCCACTCCAATATTCGGGAAAGCAAAAAGGAATATGATTCAGTAATCAAAATCGTCCCTTAAATCCTAATGTCTCAGTTACACATGTGCAAAAGCCCCTTATGTGGGAACTTGGTGTAATTAAGTCCTGGTGTGGCTGGAGCAGAATTTGCCTGGTAAAGAATGGTAAGTGTTGAGATGGGGAATTAGGTAGAGGTCAGATGGTTCTGGGCATTACAGGCCCGAGAAAGAAATTTGGATTTTATTACAAATGCATTAAGAAGCCATAGGAAGGAAGTGACACAATCTGATTTATATTTTTAAAAGATCATTCTGGTTTTTCTAGGCAACAGTGAAATTATGTTAACCAGTTGCCAGTAATTGAGGCAAGAATTGAAGGAACTTGGAAGGTGGAGAGAATGGATGAGTTAGGAACATATTTTAGAGATGGCGGGGAAAAGATTTGGCTCACAAAACATTGGATGCCTTATACAATGCAAATTTATCTCTTATCTGGAAGCTTCTTTAAGGCCCCACATCTACCATTTCCTCAAGTTCTTTTATTCATTAGTCTGTAACTATTCCTTTTGGCCTTCTGGAAGCCTGAATGTGTTCATTCAACTTTTCCAAATATTTGTCTAAGAACTAGAAAGTTGTTCCCATGCAACTCACACACTGAGAAACTGAATCAATAGGCACCAAAATAGGTGTCATTATTTGGTCTCTTGGAGATGTCACTATAATTTTTATTGTTCTTCCATGTGAAATAAAACTACTTAGAGTTCACAGCAAGTAATTAAACACCTATTAAAATCTTGATTTGTAAGTGAAAGAACATTAAAGAACATGGATTCTTAAGCCAAAGAACATTCAAAACTTGCAACATTACCCCTGTTTGGCTTCTTACCGTCCTCAGACCACTACAGTTTAAACTAGTCAACATGCTGTGTCTAACTTCCCCAAAGGAGACTTTGATCCTAACATGTACCTTGCAGGGCCTTTGACCCCATTACATTGCTTTTAAGATATATTCCCTGGGATTCCTGCTATCCTGGAAGAAAGATTAAGAGTTTAAGCACCTTTTTTTAGCTCCATTCAAATGAGTGATAGGACTCAGATTTTATTGCTTTTTTCTTTTCTGGTCACAACACAGATGCTTTTTTCTAGCATAGTTTGACTTTCAATGTGGGCCAAGTTTAGGTGGTCATATGGAAAAGGTAGAATATATGAAGTATAGTTGGCTGGTCAGCTAATCAGTGTGTGGATTATTCAGATCTTTATGTTTATTTTTTCAATTCTTTAACTTTCATCTCTAATGTAAGCAGAAAAGACATTTATTGGAAGGACGATGGGTAGCTCAGAGAATAAATTGAAAGTCTGGATTAAGAGACTTAGAAAATGACATAGGGAAGGAGGATAGGTGTGAGCACTATTGTTAAAAAAAATATCAAGGGAAGAGGCTAGTTGGAATGCGACTGCCTGCACTGTCCTTATAGCTGTACCCTTGTACCACCGTTGTTCCCACTCCTTCCTATACTACTAACAGCAGAGAATGCTGCTTATGTTGGTTCTTCCACAGGCTGAGCTGCCACTCCTTTCCAGATGCCACTGTTGCTGTCTCTGTAGCCTCTGCCACCCTCAGGTGAAATTCTAATCATACCTAGTTTTTGTGCCACTATATCAAGAGTCAAAATCCCCAGAAGCTTCATCCATAGGAAATTATTAGATTACATGTCCATGGGCTTCTGTTGTGGTAGGCATCACTCTGTCTATTCCTCTTGAATATAAGCATATCTTTTAGAAGTTCCTTTGGAACCCAGGTAATCTGGATCCAGGGTCTGGGTTTTGTCAAGACAGTGGTTTTCAAGTTCTCTTGGGCCCCAGATTCAGCTACCTGCACCCTGGTCACTGGGAGGAGAAGGGATTGCTGCCCAGCTGTTGGCTGAGGAGGATCTGGAATTGGTGACCTTGAAAAATGTGGCTGTGGAATTCACCCAGAAGAAGTGGCAACAGCTGGACCCTGCTCAGAAGGACCTGTACAAAGACATGATGCTGGAGAACTTCCCAGAGCCTGAGCTGACTCAATTTGGAGCCCATGCCTGAGAATAACCACCCAGAGCAAACTTCCTTATGGGAATGTCCCCTGGACTGGTGCCACAAACACTGGGAAGTGGTTTCCTCTGGCACTCTGTGTTAGGAGAATCTAGGGGACTGGAAGACTTTTAGGAGCAACAGCTGGGAGATCAGGAGGGACTTATGGGGCCACAAAAATTCTAGAAGGAAAGGGGGTCCAAAAATGTGCATGTCCAAAAATGCAATTTCAAATGTAGCTCTGTCTCAGAAAGACAGCAGAGAGTCTCCAAGGGAGAGAAGTCCTCGGTGTGTAAAGAGTACAGGAAGACTTTCAGCCAGTGAGAAAGACCTCATCCAGCACCAGTACATCCATACCAAGAATGAGCCCTCTCCACAGAAGGGAGAAGCCCTACTAGTGTGCCGAATATGGCAAGGTCTTTATCCAGAACATGCAGTCATTGGGCACCAGTTGACACACACACCAGAGAGCTGCTGTACAAGTATGGCAATGTGGCAAAGACTTTACCCTCATCACCAATCTCATTGACCATCAGAGGATCCATATGGGGAGAAGCCTTTCGTATGACATGTGTGGCAAGCATTTCACCAAGAGCTCCTCCCTCATCGGACACCAGAAGATCTACGTGGGTGACAAGCCCACAAGTGCAAAGTGTGTGAGAAGATCTTCCACAAGTAGTTGGCCCTGGTCAATCACCACTGCATCCACATGGGAAAGAGGCCCTACAAGTGTAGGAAGGCCTTCACCCAGAGTATGACCCTGGTGATCACCAGAAGACGCACAATGGAGAGAAGGCATACCAGTGCCTTGAGTGTGGCAAGTTCTTCTCCAACTCCTCAGCCCTCATCCTCCACAAGTGGATTCACACTGGGGAGCTGCCCTTCAAATGTGCTGAGTGTGGGAAAAACATCCAGCTTGTGGCAAACCGGTGCAGTCACACCAGTGAGAAATTCTTCCAGTGCATCTGTGAGAGGACTCACGCCGGTACGAAATCCTTCGAGTATCAGGAGTGCAAGAAAACCTTCAGCCAGAAGGTTTTCCATTTACCCAGAGAAACACATGGGTGAGAGACCCTACAGGTGCACTGATTAGGGTAGAAGCTTCCTGAAAGTCTGATTTTCTTTTTCCATACCAGGAAATTCACAGTGACAAAAAGCCCTTTAAATGCAGCATTTGCAGGAAGGCCTTCATCCAGAAGTGAATCTTCATTCAGCATGAATGACTCTACATGGGAGAGAAGAGGTGTCCTTGTGGGCAGTGCGGAAAGGACTTCTGGCACCAGACCACCTTGAACTCACACTGCAGAATCCACACCAGGGAGAAGCACTATGAGTGAAAGGTGTGTGGCAAGGCCTTCTGACACATTGGGAATCTCATCTGCCACCAGAAGACTCACCTCTGGGAGATGCCGGTGGATTGGCCTGTGAAGAGGCCTCCAGCCTGATTCCCTGCTCTCTGAGCATCATGTGATGGGGCTGTGAAGGGTGATCCTAAGGCTATACTCAACTTTTTGTCTGACTTTTTAAAAAAACCTCCTGCTGACTCAGTCTTAGGGTATCCCTGTGCTCTCAGGAACCCCGTGAGGTTCTCAGTGTGAAAAGCTGAGAAAAATCTTTTTATGTTTCAAGCAGGAGGAGGAGAAAAATAATTATTTTGAAGTAACCACAATGAATAAGAAATGGTTAAAAACATGGTACATATTAATACATAACTCTATCAATATCAATAATATAAAACATATATCCACAATCACTTTAAATGTGAATGGTCTAACTACACCAATTTTAAAAGCAGAGAATGTCAGAATGGATAAATAAAAAAGGCTGAATTTATGTTATCTACAGGAAGCCTACTTTAAATATTAAAACATGGATGGGTTAAAAATAAAGGGATGGAGAAAGACATACCACACTAACACTGATCAAAAGTAAGCTGGGGTAGCTATATTAATTTCAGACAAATCAAGCTTCAAAACAAGGAAGAATTTCAGGGGATGAATAAAGTAATTGCATAATGATAAAGGGTCAATTCTTTAAGAAAACACTAAATCATTAAGAAGATTTCTTTGAGAAATCTTCACATGTATGCACCTAACAACAGAACATCAACATACAAGACAAAACCTGTTAGGGCTGCAAGGAGAAATAGACGAATCTACTATGATAGTCGGAGACTTCAATACCCCTCCATCAGTAACTGATGGATCCAGTAGCCAGAAAATTAGTGTGGACATACTTGAACTGAGCAGCACCATCCGACAACTTGGTCTAACATATTTATTAAATACGTCATCCAACTGCAGAATACGCATTCTTCTCAAGCTCAAGTAACATTCACCAAGATGGACCACTTCCTGAGCCACAAATGACACTTTAACAAATTTAAATTATACAAATGTGTGTTCTCAGGCTATAAAGGCTTTAAACTAAAAGTCAATAGCAGAAAGATAGCTAGATAATCCTAAACTATTTGGAAATTGACCAAGTATTCACAAATTCCCATTTCTTACTCTCTATTCTGTCTTGACCTAGGCAGGCTTTTCTTCTCACCGTAGGCCCTAGACGTCTGCTTGCCCCCAAGCCTGAGAAAGCACAAAAAAGTGAAGTACACACTTTTTTTCAGCCATCGTTCATTATCCACTTACTACAGAAGGACACTTTTCCTGTCAGACCCCACTTATCACTTCCCTTGATTGTCCAGCTTCCCCTTATGAGAGTCTGCTTATCTGTGCTTATCCCTCCTTACTCTAGAAGAGAAAAATCTTTTTTTTTTTTTTAATTTAGTTTTGAGACGCTTTCAGATTTCTGGGCTTGGGGTATTCTCCCAATTGTTACAGTCTTTCTTTGAAATAAAATTTCTCCCTGCCTAAGTCTTGATTTGTTTTTATTTGACAAGACTAGACAACACACTTATATATAACTCATGGGCCAAATAATAAATCTCGTGAGAAATTACCAAATATTTTGAACTAGTTAGATTGAAAATATACCATCAAAATTTGGGGGATACAATAAAAGCATATACTTAGGTCAGGGAAATTTATAGAATTGAACGGATTCATTAGATAAAAGGAAAAATCTAGAACTAGTAACCTAATCTTCCACTTTAGGAAACTACAGAAAGAATAGCAATTTAAGCCTATGGCAAGCAGAAGAAAAGAAATAATAAAATCAGTGTAGAAAACATTGAATTAAAACAAACAGGAAATCAATAGAGAAAATCAATGAAACCAAAAGCTGGGTTCTTTTGAAAAGATCAATAAAATTGATAAAACTCTAGCCAGCCTAACAACAAAAAAGGAGCGATGATACAAATACTAACATCAGAAATGAAAGAGGGAACACCACCATGGATATTAAAAAGATAATAAGGGAACATTATGAAAAACTTTATGCCCAAATATTTGGTAACCTAGATGAAATGGATCAAATTCTTTGAAAGATACGAATTACCAAGACTCACACAAGGAGAAACAGGTAACTTGAATAGGCTTATATTTTAGTTGCCTATATCAGAAATGGAACGCTTTATAAAAAGAAATGTAATAACTTACAAGTTTACAGTTATAAGGAAGTGAACATGTCCAAATCAAGACACCAATAAGAGATTACCTTCACTCAAGAAAGGCTGATGGGTCAGGAACACCTCTGTCAGCTGGGAAGTCACGTGGCTGGCATCTACTGGTCCCTTGGTCCTGGGCTCCATTGCTTTCAGCCTCTGTTCCTGTGGGAGTTCCTCACTTTCTTTCTCTGGGTCTGGATTTTATTTCTTGGCTTCCTTTGGCTCTCTCTAGGTTCTGGCTTTCTTAACATCTCATGATGACCTCTGCTGGGCTCCAAGCATCTCCAAACATCTGTGTCTCTGCTCTCCAAGTGTGGGCATCTGTGTCAGTTCTACTCTGAGTTTCTATTGTCTCTCTCTCTGTTGGCTCTGAAGTTTCTGTCAGCTGTCAGCTGTCAGCTCTGTTCTCTCCAAAGTGTTTCCTCTTTTGAAGGACTCCAGTAAACAAATCAAAACTCATCTGGAATAGGCAGAGCCACCTCTCCATGGATATAATCTATTCAAAAGTTTCCACCCACAATATCAAATCAGGATTGAAAGAGATGGCTGCCCCTCACAAGATTAGATCCAGATTGAAACATGGCTTTTCTGGGGCACATAATACTTTCAAACTGGCACAGTTTACAACTTTTGGTAGAATTGAATCAATAATCAATAATCTTTCATAAAAGAAAGCACAAAGATCAGATGATTCCACTGGCGAAATCTATCAAACATTTTAGGAATGATCCCAATTCTCTATAATCTCTTCCAAAAAATAGAAGTAGAGGGACCACTTAATAACTCATTTTATGAGGCCACAATTGCAAACACCAAAAACTTAATGGTATTACAAGAAAAGAAAACTACAGACCAATTTCTCTCATGAACATTGTGCTGGTTTGAAAGGATTATGTGCCCTGGAAAAGCCATGTTTTAATCCTGATCTAATCTTGTGGGGGCAGCATTTCTTTTAATCCCTATTCAATAATGTAGGTTGGAATCTTTGGATTAGATTATCTCCGTGGAGATGTGACACACCCAATTGTGGGCATTAAGCTCTGATTAGAGGGAGATGTGACTCCACCCATTCCAGGTGGGTCTTGATTAGTTTAATGGAATTCTTTAAAAGAAGAACCATTTCCATGAAAACTATGAAAGCCCAAGCAGCCAGAGACCTTTTGGAATGAAGAAGAAAAATGCTCCTGGAGGAGCACTGTGAAAAAGGAAGCCCCTAGCTGACATTGCCATGTTCACCATGTGCCTTTTCAGTTGAGAGAGAATCCCTGAACTTCATCAGCCTTTCTTGAGTAAAGGTAACCTCCTGTTAGTGCCTTAATCTGGACATTTTTATAGTCTTGCTTTAATTGGGACATTTTCATGGCCTTAGAACTGTAAACTTGCAACTTATTAAATTTCCCTTTTAAAAAGCTACTGCGTGTCTAGTGTATCACTTTCTGGCAGTTAGCAAACTAGAAAAACATAATGAGAAAACCCTCAAAAAATAATAATTGAATGCAGCAGTGTATAAAGAGAATCATCACCTGTACCATGAATATTTGAGGTTTATTCTAGGTACACCACACTAATTCAACATTCAAAAATCCAATATATATCCAATATATCAACAGGCTAAAAAAGAAAAGTCATATGATATTGTCAATTGATACAGAGAAAGCATTTGACAAAATCCAACACCTATTTATGACAGAAACTCTTAGCAGACTAGGTATAGAGGGGAGTTTCTCAACTTCATAATGAACATTTACAATAGACCTATAGCTAACATCATACTTAATGGTAAGAAAGTAGGTGCTTCCCATCTGAGATTCATAACAAGACAAAGATATCCCCTCTCATCACTCTTATAAAATATCATTTTGGCACACCTAACTTGTATAATAAGATAAGAAAAGGAAATAAAAGGTATACAGATTGGGAAGGAAGAAATTCAACTGTCTTTGTTCACTGATAGCATGGCTGTTTATGTAGAAAATCCCAAAGGGAAAAATAAAACTAATGGAACTAAAAAGCAATTATAGCAAGTTTGAAGTTTACAAGGTTAAGATACAAAAGACAATTAGAATTTGAAATAAAAAACACGATACCATTGACATTAACACACAAAAAACTACTTGGGTATAAAGCTCAGAAAATGCATCAAAAATTTATATAAGGAAAGCTGCAAAACTTTGAGAAAGAAATAAAAGAAGATCTAAATAAATGGAAGATATTTCCTATTTATGAATAAGAAGATTCAATATTGTTAAGATATCAATTCTTCCCAATTAGATCTGTAGAGTCAATGCAACCCCAAACAAAGTCCTAAGAAGTTGTTTTGTGGATATTGACAGACTTATTCTTGAATTTATATATAAAGGCAAAAGTCTCAGAATAGCCAGCACAATACTGATAAAAGACAAAGGTGGAGGACTAACACTTCCTGACTTTGAGATTTACTGTAAAGCTACAGTAATCAAGAAAGGATGATGTTGTCAAAGAATAGGCAAGTTGATCAATGGAACAGAATAGAGACACCAGAAAAAGAGTCTCAGAAATATAGTCAATTTGACTTTTGAAAAAGGAGCAGCAGTAATTCAATAGAGAGAAGACAGACTTTTCAAGTAATGGTGTTGGAACAACTGGACATGCATAAGCAAAAAAAAAAAAGAGTCCCCATGCAAAATTTACATCTGTCACAAAATTTAACTCAACAGAAATCATAGACCTAATAGGAAAATGCAAAACTCTAAAATTTTAGAATAAAACACAGGAGAAAATCTAGATGACCTAGACCTTATTGATAAGTTTTTAGATACAACACCAAAAGTGTGATCCATGAAAGAAAGAATAAGTTGGACTTTATTAAAGTTAAAAAATATTACTCTGTGAAAGATACTGCTAATGGAAAGAAAACACAAGCCGCTGACTGGGAGAAAATATTTGCAAAACACATATCAAATAAAAGACTTGTATCCAAAATATACAATAAACTATTAAAATTAAACAATAAGAAAACAACACAACTAAAAATTATCAAAAGTTCTGAACAGGTACCTCACCAAAGAAGATATTCAGATGTCACAAAAGCATGTGACAGATGCTCAACATCATATATTACTAAGAAGTTGTATTTACAACAATGAGACACCACTACACTGGCTAAATGGCTAATATTAAAAAATGACAGTATCAAATGCTGACAACAGCTCTTTTTAATTGCTGGCAGGAATCCAAAATGGTATATCCACTTAGTAAGAGTTTGGCAACTTCTTACAAGTTAACATGGTCTTATTCTATGATCTAGCAATGGTGCTCCTAGGTATTACACAATTGAGTTGAAACTTTATGTCTGAACAAAAACCTGCACATGAGTGTTTATATAGCTTTATTCATAATCACCTAAAACTGGAAACAATCAAGATGTCATTTGACTGGTGAATGGATAAGGAAACTCCTCTACATATATACAATGGAATATTACTCAGCAGTAAAAAGAAACAAGTTATCAAGCCACAGAAATACAGGGTGGAAGCTTAAATGAGTATTCCTAAATGAAATAAGCTAGTCTAAAAAGACTATAGATAGTATTATTTGAATTATATGGCATTCTGGAAAAGGAAAACTATAGAAACAGTAAATAGATGAGTGGTTTCCAAGGATTCAAGAGAAATGAGATAAGGATAAATAGTGAAGCACAGGGAATTTATGGGATCACTGGAACTATTCTGTATAATATATAATGGTGAAAAACAGTGTCATGCATTTGTCAAAACCCATAGAATTGGCCAACATACAATGTGTGCCTTAATGTACTAAACTTTTACAAAGCATATAGAACATTGAGATATCCCAGGAAAGAATGCAGACTGTGCAGGAGAATCTAACTGCATTACAAATTTATGAAACAACCTCACTAAAGGTATTGTAGGAAAAAGTACTGACCTAAGTAACTTTGGAAATGGAATCTGTAATACCAAATGCAAAAAGAACTGCAAATAAGCACTCTACCCAAAGGAGTCTGAGTTAACAATTTTGTTGCTGAAATGCAAGAATACTGGAAGAGAATAATTAAGTCAATGAATGGCAGTTCATGAGAGCCAGATTTCTCTCTGTTGGCTCAGGAATTTGCAAATGAGCGATGGCAGGAGGATAGAATGAACCATGTAGTAATGAAGTAAAGTTAGAGACATCTATATGAACTCATGTTTAATTTAATGTAGTTACTGATGAAATACATAGAACTATTTATAGATACATGTATATATATGTATGTTAGTATGTACACAAATATTCCTTTGCTCTGTCATCAGAGAAATGACACCTCATTGTCATGAGATGCCTAGTTCCAGGTCTTTTCTTGGTTTCTAATACACTTCTCTAATGAAAGGAATTAGGACTCCTTGGAGACACTGCTGATTCTAAGACTGGAATAGTAAATATACAAGATGAGCATAGAGCATCTTATTATTCCAGAAAGAAAGGAAATGCTTAAAAAAAAAGGAAAAAAGTCCACAATGATAAGAGTATGTCAGATGGTCACAGGGTCACTAAAAGAGTTTCCAAAGGTCAAAGCTGGGACAATTTGAACAACAAAATGAATAAGGGAGTACTGTATTATTATCCAAAATATAAAATAAATGTCCATGAGTCCATATTGATATAAATACATGATTGTTTAAATAAATAAATTTGGGAAAAGATTAAAAAAACTCCCATGCAGAAGACTCCAAATAAATAATGTAAATATTCCATCTTAAAGGAGGGGAAGATTAACTCTCCACTCTTGTATTAGTTAGCTATTGCTGCCAGAAAGCAACATAAAATGGAATGGCTTTTAAAAAGCGAATCTATTAAATTACAAGTTCACAGTTCTAGTACCTAGAAAATGTCCAAACTAAGGCACCAACAAGAGGTTACCTTTACTCAAGAAAGGCTGATGCCATCCAGAACACCTCTGTCAGATGGGAAGGCACATGATTGGCATCTGCTCATCCCTTGTTCTTGGGCTCCAACACTTTCAGCCTTTGTTTCCTGTGGGGGTTCTTCACTTGGCATCTGTGGGTCTTCACTTAACTCCTCCAGGACACAACTCTGGGGTCTGGCTTGCTTAGCATCTCATGGGAAGGCATGTGGCAACCTCTGTAGGACCTTACATCTCAAAATATCTGGGTCTCATGTTGGCTCTGTCAGCTTTGAAGAAATTGTTCTCCAAGCATCTCACCTGCTCTCCACTTTCTCCAAAATGATTTGTCTTTTAAAGGACTCCAGCAAACAAGTCAAGACCCATGCTGAATGGGTGGAGTCGCATCTCCATCTAATCAAAAGGCCACACCCAAAACTGTGCTATATATAATCAAAAGAATTTCCACCCTAAAATATTGAATCAGAATTATAGAACATGGATTTTCTGGGGTACACAACACTTTCAAACTGGCATAACTCTGAGGGTGAGTTACACATAGTGACTGTTCTGGTTTGCAAACTGCCAGAATGCAATATACTAGAAACAGAGTGGCTCTTTAAAAGGGTATTTATTAGGTTGCAAGTTTGTGGTTCTAAGGCCATGAAAATGTCCAAATTAAGGCATCAACAAGAGGTTATCTTCACTTAAGAAAGGCCTGTAAAATTTGGGGTTTCTCAATCAGCTGGAAGGACATATAGCAAAGTCTACTAGCTTTCTCTCTTGGCTTCTAGTTTCATGAAGCTCCCCCAGGGGTGTTTTCCTTCTTCATCTCCAAAGGTATCTGGTTGTGTGGGCTCAGTCTTTTTCCAAAATGGTTCCCTTTTAAAGGACTCCAGTAAGAAACCCTACCTTGAATGGGTAGAGACACATCTCCATGGAAACCATCTAATCAAAAGTTACCACCCACAATTGGATGGGTCACATCTCTATGGAAACAATCAAAAGCTTCCACTCAGCAATATTGAATGAGTATTAAAGGGCATGGCTTTTCTGGGGTACACAAGAGATTGAAACCAATACATTCCACACTTTGAAACACAAAAAGACTTGTTCTTTCCAAATGCAAAATACATTCATTTCATCACAATATGAAGAAATCTTAAACAATTTCAATAGCAATATAAATGCAATACAAAGTTAGAAACAGTACAAAATCAGTACTGTCAAAGTCAGCTACAGGCATGGTCTGTCCTAAGGCAAAATTCTCTTCTGGCTCTGGACCTGTAAAATTCAGAGCAAGTTATTTGCTGCCAACATATTGAAGGAGGGACAGTCATATTCCCATTTTCCATAGGAAGAAACTGGAAGAAACACAGGGGTCACCAGACCCAAGCAGTTCTGAAAACCAGCAGGGCAAACTCCATTAGATTTCAAAGTCTGAGAGTCCTTTATATTTGGAGCTTTAGGAAGCAACAGTCCAAGGGCCAACACAGTAGTCCGTCTTTCTCTGAATGCAACCTTGTGTTGAACTTTTTCTCTATTCCACCCTCTGTAAGCATCAGGGCCACTCTTGGACTCTCTGCCATCTCCAGGGCACATGCTCAACCCCTCCACAATAGCGTGGTGGCAGCCAGGCTCTCTCCAGTCCCCAAGGAATGTGCTCCACCCTCTCCAAAGCCTAAGGCAGCACAACTTTTCCACTGCACCAAGGTGGAAGGCCCACCCTCTTCCTCTGGGGCAAACTCACCCTCTCCAAGTACTTGGGTGGGCCTTCTCTCCTGGTCTGAGGTTTCTTGACTTCAGATCTTAGTCTCCAAAGTTCTGCCTCTGAAGACATTTTACCTTCACTGTTTCCCTTTTCTGACTGGTAGCAGTTCCATTTATACAGATCCCACAACACACTTGTTGGCTTTCTATGCAATATACTCAGATCATGCCCATCAGACAAAAGGAATTTCCACAAGTCTTTCCTGGATAACTCCATCTCCAATACTGGCTTTTTCTGGAATGGCTCACTGGTTCCACATTTGGTTAAATCCTCATATGGTGTGCTATTCTCTGGGATGTCCTTTCCTGGAAGCCCAGAATTTTCCAGAATATCAGTTTCTGTTTTCTTTGTATCCAAGAGTTCAGTGCTCAGCTTATGTCTTTCCTGTCACATTTCACTATAAGCTATAAGGAGAAACCAGGCTTCACTTTCCACATTTAGTTTGGAAATCTCTTCTATTAAATATCCAAGTTCATCACTCTCAAATTCTGCTCTCCATCTCTAAAGAATGCTTTCCTTCCAGTTTGGAACAACACATTCATCATTTCTGTCTAAAGCCTCATCAGTAGTATCTTTAGAGTCCAAATTTCTACCAACAGTCTCTTCAAAGCATTCTGGACATGCTCTATCAAACTCCTCACAACTCTTCCAAAATCGTTCCCTTATCCAATTAAAAAGCCATACCAATATTTTTGGTATTTGCAAACTGCAGCACCCTACTCCTGACACCAAATTCTGTTCTAATTTGCAAGCTTCCAGAATGCAATATACCAGAAACAGAGTGGCTTTTAGAAGGGGGAATTTATTAAGTTGGAAGTTTACAGTTCTAAGGCCCTGAAAATGTCCAAATTAAGGCATCAGCAAGAGGTTGCCTTTACTCAAGAAAGTCTGTGAAGTTTAGGATTTTTCTCTCTCAGCTGGAAGGGAATATGATGAAGTCTGCTAGCTTTCTCTCCCAGCTTCTAGTTTCATGAACCTCCCCCAGGGGTGTTTTCCTTCTTCATCTCCAAAGGCTGTGTGGGCTCTCAACCATTTTCCAAAATGGTTCTCTCTTAAAGGACTCCAATAAGCAACCCCACCTTGCATGGGTGGAGATACATCTCCATGGAAACCATCTAATCAAAAGTTACCACCTGCAATTGAGTGGGTCACATCTCCATAGAAACAATAAAAAAAGATTCCACCCAGCAATATTGAATGAGAATTAAGGAACATGGCTTTTATTGGATATATAACAGTTTCAAATTGGTACCATAATCAAAAACAAGAAAAGTCTGATAAACTGTAAAAATCAAGAGCAGCCTAGGAAGATATGACAATTAAATATAGTGGGGGATCTTAGAACATAAAAGTGACATTAGAAAAAAACTAAGGAAATCTGAATAAAGTATAGCCTTTAGTTAATAATAATATGTCAATATTAGGTAATTAATTTTTAACAAATTTATCATACTAATCAGGATACTAACAAGAGAAACTGCAAAGTGGGAGAGGTATGTGGGAACTTTCTGTATTGCTTCCTTAATTTTTCTTTAAATCTAAAAGCCTTCTGAAAATGGGATAATAATTTCATCTTGTTCATTTGCATTCTTTCCCTTCTGTCCCTCCCCACCTCTCCCAAAATAACTGCTGATCTGCTTTTTATCACTATAGATAAGTTTGCATTTTCTAGAATTGCATGAAAGTGTAATCTTACAGTATCTTCTTTGATATCCATATATATTGTATCTTAATGTTTATTCTTTTTATTGTAGCATAGTTTTCTATTTTATAACTATACCACAATTTGTTTGCCATTTGCTATTTTAAGTCTATTTGGGTTGTTCCAAACTTTGGATATTATATGTAAAGATACGATGAACACTTGCATGCACATCTTTAATGTGGATTTATACTTTCATCTCTCTTGGGTATATACTTACCAGTGAAATATTTGCATTATATGGTACATATATATTTAACTTTCTAAGAAACTTCCAAACTGTTTTCCAGAGCAGTTGTATCATTTTGCCATCAGCAGTACTGGACAGATTCAGTTGCTCCATATCCTCCTCGATACTTGATAAGGACCATAATTGGTGGTTACCATAGTTCTGGGAACACATATTTACAGGCCATGATCCAGTGGAAAAAGAGAGTGCTTCCCTTATAATACCATATATAAAATATTAGGACATGATTTTACCATTGTACCAATCATGGTCTTATGATACTCTTGGCCTAAAGAGAAGAGATACTGTAAATGGAAATTCCATCAGGGTCACAGTAATTTAGGGAGGTAAAATTACCCACATCATGGAAAGTGCAGTAGATGGAATTATGTACCCCAATTTAGACATGGTCTAATCTTAATCTGAATTCCTGTGGGTGTGAATCTTTTGTAAATAAGAACTTTGAAGATGTTATTTTAGTTAAGGTGTGGTCCTACTAAATAAGAGTGGGCCTTAGTCTTAATTGGATTACTTGAATTCTTTATAAGCAGAAGAAATTTGGATATATGCAATTACTGCTTGCTGGTGCTCTGCAGAAATAAAGTCTTTTGAATGATGGAGTAGAAACTGGTGTGGGATATCAGCATCTCTGAAGTGTTTCAGAACTTAAAGCAATTAAATTGTTCCCATCTATTATGAGGTTTGAATAATTATCTCATAAAATTTATATGAAATTATTATAAAGAAATAGGTCATTAGGAGGTAATGGGGATGTTTGAATTCTGAAACAAAGGTGAAGAGGGACATTTGGCTTGCAGCATTTTGTATCTGCTGGCTTGACATTTGCTTGGCTTTACCTTATTAACCTGATTTCTCTCTCTCTCATTAAATCCATGTGATAGGCCTGTTCACTGGTAGAA
Source organism: Myrmecophaga tridactyla (assembly GCA_004026745.1). Classification (NCBI taxonomy): domain Eukaryota; kingdom Metazoa; phylum Chordata; class Mammalia; order Pilosa; family Myrmecophagidae; genus Myrmecophaga; species Myrmecophaga tridactyla. The sequence goes on along the minus strand of PVIY010013785.1, from coordinate 39,745 downwards.
AGCATTTCTTCAAATGTAAGCTTTGCCCACCACGTTCTCTCACATAGAAATGCTACTTATAGCCAGGCTTTTTGGATTTAACTTTCACTGCTCTTTCTTTCCTTCCAAATTCTGAGAACTGTATTCTATCTTTTGATTGAAGGTCTTCAATTCCAGATTCTAAGTGTCATGACTATATTAAGACTGAAAAGTGAAGGTATTTTATTTCATGACCTCTAATTTATCTAGATGGTTCTTTCACCAAACCAGAGTAACTTATTTGTTCAGAACTTTAGATTTTACTGAATCAAAACAGAAAGTTAGATCACATAGAGAAAATGTTCTACAGATTGGTTTCCTGAAGGAGACCTAAACTGCAATTACCAGGCGACTACTAAGAATTTCATCAATCCTTCTGAAAACTTATTTTAAAAAAGGTACATCTAAAAAAATGCATCCTAGGAACAACTTTACAATAGATGCCTCATATATGGAAAAATACAATTATTGAAAACTAAGATCCATAGTTAACAGTGACATTGTAATATTCTTTCCTTAATTATAGCAAAGGCAATATACCAGAGCTAAATGTCAATAAGAAGGAATATAAGGAGGGGGTATGGGATTTTTTTGTTGTGCTCTTCTTTCTTTGTGGAAAAATTATGAGATTGGACTCCCCACAAAATGAAGTACCATCATATTTCTGTTCCCCTTTCACTTCTTACATTACTTACCAATAGTACCCTATATCTTGGAGCTGGTCCTCATCCTATTATATTTTATTCTGTAGTTTTAGCTCTTTCCTTGAGGTCCATGATTCATTTGAGTGAACTTCTGAGTGTGATGTGAGGTAAATGTTTACATTATTTTTTGTTGGTTTAAATGTGGGTGTTTTGGTTTGATAAAGCTGCCAAAATGCAAAATACCAGAAATGGATAGGCTTTAACAAAGGGGATTTATTAGGTTACAAGTTTACTGTTCTAAGGCATCTCCAAACACTTGTCTGAGCTTTCTCCAATTTTTTCCCCTGTTTTGGCTCTTTTAAGGACTCTAGTAAACTAATTAAGATTCACCTTAAATGGGCAGGGCTCCCATCTCCATGGAGAAACTCTAATCAAATGGTCATGCTCATGATTGGGTGAGTCACATTCCATGAAAACAACCTAATCAAAAGATCCCACCCAAACTGTAGGTCGGCTCCCACAAAGATTGGATTAGGATTAAAAGAACATATCTTTTCTAGAGTATATAACAGTTTCAAACCAGCACTTTCTGTTGTGGGGTGCACCGAAAGAGAGACCACATAATTCAAAACTGCAAGCCAATTTGGAGTCTTTATTAGCCAGCTGGTGACTGCCTCAGAAACCTCCAAGAAGGAAGATTCAGACAGCAGCCCCCAGAGGTTTTCCAGGTGTGCTTATAAAGGCTAAAATCATTTTGTGGTTTTGCAGTTGCTAGCAAGCAAGCGTACCATAGAAGCAGAAGAATGCCATTAGCTATTGCCAAAACACATCCTGTTTCCTCAGTTCCCTAACTTTGGTTATTGTTTAACTTTCAGGGACATTCCACCCCCATGTTATGGGGACTTTCCCTGCTTGGGTCTGATTGATTGCTCCTGGCCCTTCACACTTTCCATCTGTGGACCCCCAAAAGACATGTTTTTTCCATATACAAAATACATTAATTCCATCACAATATCACAAAATGCTTAAATCATTTAAGTAACAATACAAATGCAATACAAAGTCAGAAACAGTACAAAATCTTATCAAATTCAGTTACAAGCATGTTTTTTCCTTAGGCAAAAAATTCTCCTCTGGCTGTGGGCTTGTGAAACTTAGAACAGGTTATGTGCTTCCAGTATACAAAAGAGGGAAAGTCATGAGATAAACATTCTCATTGCCATAGGGAGAAATCAAAAAGTAAAACAGGGGTCACCAGACCCAAATAGCTCCAAAAACCTTCATGGCAACTCTATTAGATTTCAAAATCTGGGTCACTAATACTTAGGCTTGAGAGAGTGGCAGACCCACCCTTTCCAAGGGCTTATGCAGTGGGCTTGTTCTCTCCAAACACTGGGTTGCAACTTTGAAGGGCATTAGGAAGACCACCTTTTTCTTGGTCCCACCCTCTCCAAGCATCAGGGAAGCACTTGGACTCTCTCCCATCTCCAGGGAAAATGCTCAACCGCTTCAGAATAGTAGGATGGCAGTGAGGCTCCCCCTATCCTCAGGGAATGCACTCCACTGTCTCTAAGGCCTGAGATGGCAATGCTCTTCTGTCCACTCTCTGCCTACAGGGCAAACTGGTAAACTCATTCTTTCCACTGGATGGGTGGGTCCACTCTTCTGTCCAAGATTTCATGGTTTCAGACCTTAGCTTCCATGGTTCTGTCTTTGATGTCATTTTTCCTTCAATCTGTTCTTTTTCGCTCCCTTTTAGTCTAGACTGGGAGTGGTTCCATTTATACAGATCTCACAAATAATTTGTTAATTTGGCATGTAGCACACAGGAGTCAAAGCTGTTAGACAATGGGACTTTCAAATCTTCTCTGGATAACTCCATCTCCAATCCTGGATTTTTCTGAAATGTCAGACTGGTTCTGTTTGCTTAAATCCTTCATGGGGCAATATTCTATGGGGCCTCATTTTCCAAAAGCTGAGTTTTCCAAACTACTAGTTTTTGGTTTCTTTGGGCCTAAGAATTCAGTTCTCATCTTATCCCTTTCCTGTCACATTTTACTATAAACTGCAAGAAGAAGCCAGGCTGCATCTTCCACATTTGGTTTGGAAATTTTCTCAGCTAAACATCCAATCTCATCATCTTCAAATTCTACATTCCATTCAATACTAATTTGCCAAATTCTCAGCCACTTTAAAACAAGGGTTACCTTTCTTGCAGTTTGCAATGACACATTCCTCATTTCTATCTAAGGCCTCTAGATTCTGTACTTGTACCAAAAGTCTTCAAAAAAAATCTAAGCCTTCTCTATCAAGCATATCACAATTCTTTCAAAACCTTCCCTTTATCCATGAAAAAAGCTATTCTAACTTGGTTGGTATTTGCAACATCCCAGTTCTCTGGTACCAAAACCTGTTTTAGTTTGCTAAAACCACTAGAAATCAATATACCAGAAATGCATTTGGCTTTTATAAAGGGGATTGATTCAATTACAAGTTAACAGTTCTATGACCAAAAATATGTCCAAATTAAATCCTTAACAAGAGGATTCTTCACTTAAGAAAGGTTGATCCCATCTGGGGTTTCTCTGTCACTTGGGAAGGCATATGGTGACATCTGCTGGCCCTTTGCTCCTGGGTTTCATTGCTTTCAGCTTCTTGCTCCAGTAGTCTCCTCTCTTTTCTGTCTGTTTTCAGGCATCTCCAAACATCTGTGTTTGGGCTTTCTCCAAAATGTTTCCTTTTGTTGGCTCTTTTAAGGACACCAGGAAACTAATTAAGACATACCTTAAATGGCCACACCTCCATGGAGATAATCTAATTAAAAGGCCACACTGACAATTGGATGGATCATATTTCCATCAAAACAACCTAATAAAAAGATCCGTACCCTACAGTAGATCTGTCCCCACAAGATTGAATCAGGATTAAAAGAACATGGCTTTTCTGGGTTACATAACAGTTTCAAACCAGCACAGTGGGCTCCAGTTATCCCAGATCAATTTGTTGAAAAGGCAATCCCTTTCCCACTGAACTCCCTTGGTGCCTTCATCAAAAATAAATTATTCATAAACATAAGGGTTTATTTCTAGACTCTATTTTGTTTCATTGATAATTATATTTGCTTTCATGTCAACACTATCTAATTCAGGTGGGGCAAGTCATCCAATTCGGTTATTTTCCAAAATTGCTTTGATTCTTCTAAGACTTTATCCTTTCCATATGAATTTTAGAATCAGATTTTCCATTTCTACTGGAAAGCCTGATGGTCTTTTGATAGGGATTAGGTTGTATCTATAGATATATTTGGGGAAAATTACCAACTTAAAAATATTTACTTTTCAATCCAATAAATGGTATGTCCCTTCATTTATTTATATCTTTGAGTTTCTCCCAGCACTATTTTGTGATTTACAATATACAGATTTTGTACTTTTTTGCTTTTTATTCATTACTAACACTACCCATTTTTAAAAATTCCCTTCCTGATTCCATACCTCACTCCAGCTATCATCCATTTCTCTGCTTTTCTTCACTGGAAAACTTTGCAAAAGAAAGATCTATACTTATAATATCCACTGCCTTAATGTTTAAACTCTTCCTATCTTACATTGATGCTCTAATTAAGGTCAATGTGATAGTTAATCTTATGTGAGAACTTGGTTAGGTTATAGTACCCAGTTGTTCAATCAAATATTAATCTAGTGTTGTTCTGAAGGTATTTTGTAGTTGTGATTAACATTTACAATCAGTTTACTTTATGTAATGGAGCTTATCATTGACAATATGGTTGGGCCTCATCCAATCAGTTGAAGACATTGAAAGGAATAACAGGTTTCTAAACAAGAGAAGAAATTGTCTCAAGACAGCAGTACAAAATCCTGCCTGAATTTTCAGTCTGCCAGACTTTTTTTTTTTTTTTTTTACAGATTTGGAACTTGTTAGTCCCCAAAACTGCAAGAGCTAATTCCCTAAAATAAATCCTATATTTTTATGCTGTTTCTGTTTCTCAGGACATGTCATTATGACTTTTTTGTCAAAGCCAATTTGTCTTTATTTTACTTGACTTCTCAGCAGTATTTGACACAGTTGATCATTCTCTGCTTTTTAAAGCCCTTTGCTTTCTAGGCATCTGTGTTTCTTCTGTGACACCATGCACCCTTAATTTTCTTGACACTTAATAGGCCTTTCTTCTCAATATCCTTCTCTAGCTTTTCCATCCCTACAACTTCTAGATGCCAGAGAGCTCTAGTGCTTGATCTTCTCCATCCCTAATCTCTCTGATAATTATTTTATTGTCTCAAGGTTTTAAATGACATCCATAGGACAATATAACTATTAAATGTATATATATGGCTTGCGCCACACCCTAAAGCTCCAGACTCATGTATTCAACTGCCTCCTCAACATCAGATATCTCAAGCTGAAAAGGACCAAAACAAAACTACTGATTCTCTCATCCTCAACTTGGTTTCCCCATCTTAGAAATTGGCACCACCTTATATACAATTGCTCAGACCAAAAATCTAGAAGTCATCTGTGTTTCTTTTCTTTCTTTCACATCGCTCATCCAGACCATCGCTAAGACCTCTCAGTTATATTTTCAAAATAATCATCATTCCAACCATTTCTTACCATCTCTTTAGCTACAGCTTAGTTCCAGTTCTCATTTTTCCTCCCCTGGATTATTGCAAAGTCCAGAATCCTTTATTTCTCTCTTGTCCTTATATTCCATCCTCCACATGGCAACTAGAATAGTGTATAAATCATGTCATGTCATTTTTCCTGTTTAAAAACCATCCAATGACTTTCTCCTGCACTTAGAATAAAATGCAAGTGTCTTACCATGATGTACAATGCCTTACATGATCTGATCCTTGAAAACCTACCCAATGTCCTCTCTGTTCACTATAGTCACCATTCATTGCTCTCCAGCCTCAGTGACTTTCCTTTCCATAAAACATATTTACTCTCATTTCTGTCTTAGGGAAGTTACACAGGTTGTTTCACCTAAATCCTTTCAAGGTTACTACCTTTCATCATTTCCATCATTCACATATGAAATTAAAAAATCATCACTTGAAAGAGACTGTCTCTGACCACCCAAAGAAAGTTCTCTTCACTACATTTCTATAGCACTCTGCAACCTAATTTGGTACATCAGAGCACCTACAACCCTAATTTTTGTATATGTTTATTGTTTCTCCCCCAACCTCAACTTGAATGTAATTTCTTTAAGAACACAGACCTTGTCTGTCTTCCTTACTGCCCAATCCCCAATACTTAGAACACTACCTGCCTAAGAGTAGTTCTGTTTTTTTTTCCTGTTGGATTGACAGAAGAAAGAAAAAGAGAGAAAACTTTAAGCATGCAAACAAACACTATTCAAGAGTGTAACTTTCATGCTTTTGTTTAGTTTTTGCTGGAAAATGAACTGGAAATTATCACAGTGATTAGCTCTTCTGTAGGGAGGAAAGGGCATTAAATAAAACCTTATGCATTTTGATTATGTGTTGGGGATTTGAAATACTACACAATATCTTGCTGCACTCTTGAATGATCATGAGGATTATCTGTCACACCTCAGAGTTTGAGGGAAGAATACTCAATTATATGCATACAGTTCCTTTCTGTGTTACTTTGGGAGTTAAGACAGTCTAACCTGTACATCTAGAGGTTCATGAAAGGCAGTGACTAGCCTTTCAATGTGCCAGCCTGAACCTCAAGAAAAGTATTACCATCCTGGGATGTGAAATTGCAGGGCTAATGACACAGAGCTGAAACACAGCCATGGAGACTACTCTGGCACATTGTGGCATCACTGCTGGGCCCATCAGATTATTTACTAGCTTACTTGGTGTCACCGTCTTGACAAGTAACTCTGGGAATTCAGCACATTTTTCCCCTTCAGCTACTTTCCACCACAATATTTGACTCTCTGGATATGTCAGACAGGCTCTGTAATTAAATGGCTCAGCATTTCTGTTTGTCTGGGTGATATAAAATAAGGGGAACATGTTTGTTTTGTGAAGCCTTGCCATAAAAACTTCAGAAAGGATTATACATCATCTGTCCTTTGGCTCCCAGAGGAAAGCGTGCCAAAAGACAAAACATCTTTAGTGTCAATTTTCAACCAGAAGAAAATGGAATGAAATGAAGTTTGGCATATGTAACGTTTTTCATAAGTTGTTTCAAATGTGAATCACAAGAAAGGTCACTTTGAGGATATGGCAAAAGATCAGCTGAGATGCTTCTAATAATTTGAATGGAGTCCAGATACTGACTGTCATCTTTATAAGATGCTGGCTTACCGTGGGCATGGTTCATGGACTATATACAGTCACAGAAAAACTAGACCCATTCATCATTTGTGATTACAGAGTCTACTTGTGTCTTATAGCTGCTTCTAGAAAAAGGGAGGCCAAAACTAACTTGGGAAACATCTAGGATGACTGTCTCTACTTTCATCTAATGAAGCCTATCGCATGAACACAGCATTCTATTTTTACCAGATACTTCAACAGTTGCATACATTTTTAAAAAATCTCCTATCCCAGTAACTTTCATAAATATGGCTCATAACACAGAATGAAATATGACCATCATAACTGCATCTTTAAGTCATATCAGAAATTCAGTCTGTAGAATTAATACTAACATGCTATGATGAAACGTAGTTACTACGCTAAACCAAAAACTGAAAGAAGACTGTATTTCTCAGAAACCATAGTCATATATATATTTTGGGGTGTTAATTAATTAGTATAATTAAGATGCAATTTCATAGTTGACTGTCACCTCAGTTCTAGGGTCAGTATATTTCAGATTCATTTTTTTTAAGTTAATTAAGAATTTCCAGGCTTTATACTATGTATTTCTTTGTCAAAGTTATGGATAAAACTAATATACCCTCTTCCTTTTTGTCCCTTTTTCTAATCAGCCCCCAAATTCCTTAAACAGACAATTTGTAGATTTGTTTGATTTGGGGGGAAAGTTCAATGAAACTCAGGACTTCAGCAAAATATCAAGAAATAAGTGAATGAATTCTTCCCTTGGAGAGGTTTGGTTTATAGCTGGAGAGGTGAATTTTCTTCCAAGATGTTGGAGGTAAGAAAATAAAAAGGAGCTTTGAATTTGATATCAATGACTATGTTTTACTCTTCCCTTCCCTTATGTCTTAAGCATTATAGTAAGTAGAAAGGGAAGAATCTTTCTTGATGGGTTGATATAGTGTGAACCCAAAGTTCACAGAGGATAATGATGGGTCCTCCAGAGGAGAGCAGCCCGCCTTACAGATCGCATAAGAAACACATGAAATCACAGGAGTGGACTGGCCTCTTATGAGAGCTTCCCTGTTTCCTGGGGATAGTTCTGTGGTATTTTATCTAGGGTAATGCTGTGCAGGTCTCTCTGCTTGTGTTCCCTCCTCCCACGCAGCCCAAATGCCAATCCTCAGGAGATTTAAATTTCCAAGCTCTTGTTTTTTAGACATGCTGATCAATTTTAATAGAAGAAACAAAAACACACATTTGAACAGCACAGTAGAAAATACATCCACTAATGGAACTCCTGTTAGGGAGACCAGAGCATTTCCTGGGGGCTCTTTTCTTCTTTTAAGGGAGTTCACCTTCTGCAAGGAATGGACAGGGGGTTGGGAGGGAGGAAGGCGCTCATTGGCCTGCTAGCAAGAGCAATCAGGTTGTCCACGTTTGGGATCTCTTAGAAGTACATTGATTGCCAATGTGAAGACAGATTTCACAGCCATGTCTCCCCCACTGTTGCATCCCATAAGAGAAATCATGTTGTTAGACGGTGACTTTATTGTGCCTTAGTAATAAGGAAGACTGCTAAACTTGAGGCTGAGCATTTTCCTTCGAGATCCCATTTCCTCAGTATAGTGAATCTTGGCTCTGGACCACCACCATAACCTGATGAAATATGGCTTGTGTTTACCTCCAACATTACTTCCCAAGACCCTTTTTCAAAATGCTCTGGCCAGGCTGACTTTACCTGGATATGCTTCTTCCACTCTTTTCCTATCTCCTTTCCTCATAGTCTTGATACTTGAAATTGTCTTAACCTAGAAAGTTTTCTGCAGACTTTTACATGGCTGGTTCCTTATTTTTCAGTTCTTTGATCACATATTATTTTCTTGGAGAGGACTTTCTGGGTCACCTGATCTAAAATCATCCTTCACCTCATCATCACTTATGACCCCACATATCTGTTAATTTCCCCCTTCAGAGATTAAAGTTGTCTTGTTTATTTATTAATTTACTTGTTCTCAAGATGTAAGTTCTACAAGGGGAAAGGGTTTATCCGTCTTCTACATCACTGTGGCACCAGTTCCGAAATTGTGCCTGGTACATATTAGCTGTTCATCCAACACTGTGGTAAAACAAATCAGCAAATGGGCATAATTTTTATTGTTGAATAAATTAATAAGTTGAATTCTAGAGAAGCCAACTAACTTACTTATAACTACTACAGGCAGTGAGAGAATTTGAACCCAAGTTTGCCTTGACAAGATTCTAGGTGTGCAGATTAACTTCAGAGCAAAGATCCTCTTTCCCCTCACAATTATATTCCATTTTCCTGGGAAATTTAATTCATTCATATAGCTTCTTTGAAGGTCTAGTTTAAAACTGAACCAGCAGCTAATAATTTATCTAGACATTTTTTTTTCAGAATTCTCAGAGTTCTAGCTAAATACTTGTGTTTTTTTCCTCCTATGCTATCATGTTTAGAAAATAAACAAATGAGTTTCTTTAGAATGCAGGAAAAAAGCCCTCCTTCTGACTTTTACTTTTAAGATATGTAAAAAAAAAACTAATTCTTTTGTTGTTTTCTTTTTGTAAGAATAGCTTTTTTAAATATAATTCACATATCATAAAGTTCACTCTTTTAAAATTTGTGATTCCATGGTTTTTAATATATTCCCAGAATTGTGTAACCATTGCCACTCTCTAATTCCAGAACATTTTCACACTCCCAAAAGAAACCCTATACCCATTAGCTCTTACTCACCATTTGCCTTTCCCTCAGCCCCTAGCATCCATTAATCTACTGTTTGAATATGGATTTGCCTATTCTAGACATTTAATATAAAAGGAATCATATGATATGAGCCTTTTGTGTCTGACTTCTTTCCAAAAACATATTTTCAAGGTTCACCCATGTTGAAGCATGCAAAACTAGCACTTCCAAAAGATATTAGGATTTTTTCCACTTTCTGGCTATTATGGATAATGCTGCTACGAATATTTGTATCCAAGTTTTTGCATGTACATATGTTTACAATTATTTGGGGTATATATCCAGAAGTGGAATTGCTGGGTCATATGGCAAATATATGTTTAACTTTTTAAGGAAATGCCAGACTTTTCCAAAGTGTACCATTTTACATTCCCATCAGCAATGGATGAAAGTTCCAATTTCTCCACACCCTCATCAAAACGTGTAGTTGTCTGTCTTGATTATAGTAGTCCTAAGAAGAGATATCTCCTTGGAGCTTTAATTTGTATTTACCTAATGACTAATGATGTTGAGCACGTTTAGTCTGGTTTGAGTCTGAAATTTAGTTGAGAACAAACCACCTTCTTAAACTTCCTTGAAGTTAAAGACTAATAATTTCCAGATCCATAACATAAGAAGCTCGAACTTAATTCTTTGTACAAGAATTCATTTATTAGTGGATTCTTAAGTTCTGTCTCAGGCTGGATTCTCCCAGAGGCAGACTCTGAGACCAGGATATAACTAAGTAGCTTACTTAGGAGGTATGGGAAACATGGCTGAGAGTGGAAAAAGGGACACATTGAAGGGACAGCAAAAAATGAAGTGTGTATTATTGTTTACCAGAGTGGGAAAATGGAATTTGTCTTATTGGGGAAACCCTAAGAAGTGATCAACATATAGTCCTCTGATACTTGCTTTCTAAGAGATGAGGGAGTTGGTGTGTTTATACAACTCCTGATTGTCATTGTTTGAGGCTTGCACTTGAGGAACGCCCTGGCATGTCCAGCCTGCTGTGTACATTGGAAGCATGATTCTCTGTAGTTCTGGAGGAATGACAAAAAGGTTGGAGTACATAAATACAGTGAGCTCAAAGAGTTATGGGGAAGACATTGAGAGTGTCTGCAACACAGACAATGAAGAGGTTCTCCTTCTCACTTAAACAAACTTAACCTTTAACCCAAGCATCTCACTTCCAGAGGCAGCCAGAAGGAACATAAAGCAAGAGAAAAGCCCTGAGAGAGTCAAGTAATAGTAATGTATCATTGTGCACTAATATGCTAGGGAAAATGAGGGAGTGGAGGTTACGAATTGGTAATCAGCTTTTTTTAGATAGATAACTGAGTTTTATTTTTTGATAATTTTATTGCTATGTAATTTATGTATTAGAAAGTTCACCTGTTTAGAGTGTACAATTCAATAGTTTTTAGTATATTTATAGAGTTGTGCAACCTTCATTACAATCTAACTTTAGAATATTTCATCACAATGACAGAAGTAGGAGACATGGTAACTTAGGTAATTGTTGCATGGATAGGTAAATAGATCAATGTAAAAGAGCAGTAAACTCAGGAATAGATTTAAGACCATAAATCAGTGGAGAACAGATAGATTATTTTGTTAATTGGTTATAACTATTGAAAAAACAAACAAAGCAAAACATTGATTACTAGCTCACATGACATCCCCAATATATCAACATTTGAATGGAGAAAAGCAGAACTTAAAAAATTTTAGAAGAAAATATTGGAAGGTATCCTAATGACATTGGGTTGGGAAAAAGTTCTTGTACCAGATACAAAAACAATATTTTTAAAAGAAAGTATGAATAAATTTGTCATCCATATTAAAAGCATTTTTATGAAAATAGAAAACATAAAGAAACATAAAAGACAAGGCCCAAATGCTTAAAGAAAATCTTTGCACTGCATTTAATCAACTAGAGATTAAATGAGTAAAGAGTATGAGAAAGAGATTTTACAAGTTAAGAACAAATCAATAGAAAATTAAATCCATGAAATGCAGAGGTAAGTCAGAAGGAAAAAATCAGAATATGTGGTAAACTATGGAAATATGTTCAACCTCTTGATTAAAAGTGGAAAGGTAAATTAAAACAAAAAGATGCCATTTAACACCCATTACATTAGCAATACTTGAAGGGCCTGATTGTATTAAATGCTACTGAATATGTAGAAAAAAGTTACTCTCATACCTGATTGATGGAAGTGTAAATTAACGCAAACATTCTGAAAAGAAATTTTGTTATATCTAATGAAGTTGAAGATGCACACACTCCATGACCCAGCAATTCTGTTTCCAAGTATGTCTTAGAGAAATGGTCACAAAAGTGCAAAATGACTCATACTGGAATGTTCAATTCTACATTGTTCATAATAACAATAAAAAAAGGAAATCCACTGTTGTCCATAGTAGAGCAACAGACACATAAATTGTGGCATTTTCATATATTCAATTCTTTAAGACATTTAAAATAAACTTGATCCATGTATGTTAACACATATACATCTTAAGTACATAATGACAAAGGAATTAATTAATTTAAAGAAAAGACTCATAGACTATTACACTTTTTGTAAATGTTTAAAACATCAAATATTCCTTTAGTTGTATGTGTACATGTATTGTATATGTGTGTGTGTACATTGGAATATAAAATGTGGATGGAAATAATGCATACCAATTTTAATAAAGTGTTATGCTTACTTTTAAGGTGGAAGGACATAGGAAAGGAGCAACACAGAGGAATGGGATGGGGAAAAATCTTGCTTCTACCTGAAATGTTTTCATTTTTTTAAAAATAATTAAAATGAATATGGCTGCCATTTTTAGAAGTTACTTTGCCTCTTTTGACAATTAACTTTTCCATGAATTGAGATGGTTGAGTTTCTTATTATTTAAGATCCTTTCCGATAAAATTGTGTATAGAGAAAATCCTTGGGACCCCTCAGAGACAAAACAACCATGCCCTCTTAAGTGTCCTCTATTTTTTGAAATTTAAAATTCCCGCTAAGGTTCACTCAGAGAGTCAATCAATCCTCTGGCTCATTATCATTGACCCAATACAAAATAAAGCCCACCCTGTCCTAAACCCACCCCTATAAGATGGACAAAACCTGGTCCGATCAGTAGGAGTCAAGCTAATTTCTTTCTATGTCTATAAAAATTCTTTGCTATTCCTAGACCCCCAAAGCTGCTTCTGTTTTGGCTTCCTTGGCTACAGCAAAACTTTGGTATCCTGAATAAAACATTGTAGTCTGCTTACTCAACTTTGATTTGTCTTTCACAATTCTAATGTTGACTTTCCAAAAATCTATGAAAATGAACTCTAATTTCTTAGATAGTTTATATCCCAGAGTGTTGACTTGGAGGAGTTATGGCCTGAATAAAACATGCAGCAGAAGGGCAAGACATCTTTATATGTGGAACCTTGATGTCGTTAAGAGTCTTTGATTGCAAATGACAAAACCAAATTTGCTTAAACTAAAGAGAACTGCACATTGGATCATATATTCAAGCTGTAGAAAGAGCAGGAGCAACCACTGGCATTTGAGATATCTGGAACTAGAATCTCAGACATAATTATAATTCTGCCTCTGAGTGGTAGCTTTATTTAATCTTCAGCTTCTTTAAGTAGAAAGAACATGACTTTCTGCTACTCCCAGCTCACTTCCTTTCAGCTGCCCAATTTGAGAGAAATGGGTGTTTCCCTGGCAACTACAATTTAAAACCTTTCCAGGTCACAACCTGAATTTGGCGGACTTTGATAACATTTCCTGCACTAACCATTCTCTCTTAAATATATTGCTCTGACTTGGTCTTGGTATCACCCCTGCATCTGTAGAAGAAGAGAAGAAAAGCTGGGCTGATGAAAGCAAAGAGCCATTGATCCCTAGGGCAGAAAAATCAAGGGCCACATAAGTAAAAACAAACAACAAAAACCTTTCTGTACCCTGAATGGTCTATATACTATGAGATCACAGGAACCTCAATTCACCAGGACACACTATTTCAGGGGCTCACAGAGAGACACTCATTCTTTCAATTCCCATCTTCCCTTGGATGTGTTCTATCCAACACACTTCATGAAGTTACAACGTGCTATGGGATACCTAATTTCCTTGTTAATGTGATTACAAGGGCGGTAATGGAAAATCTGAATCAGTCTCATCTTTGTTTCTCCCTTTTTCATCCCTCAAACATTGGCTCATTAGAAAAGAAGTTAATTTTTTTTTCACCCCTCAAACATTGGCTCATTAGAAAAGAAGTTAAACATTTTCAGTGCTGCCTACTTACCAGGAGCCATTCAGCTGTGTTTTAGAAATAAGGAAATGACATCAAATGCCAAATAATCAGTCCTGGAGCAAAGATTAGAATGATAAAGAGTTTAATACTGCTGGGAAGTGGTTCCTCCATTGCTTCCAAATAATTATCACCATCCATATCCCTCACAAACCCACCATACTGCCGCACAGATTCACCACCCTTTTCGGGGAAGAGTGAGTTTGGTCTCTGCTTATGAGGGAACAATCTCTTCTAGTAAGAAAAAAATAAGAACATGGAAATAATTTTACTAGCAATGTGACAAACATAGCAAGTAGTTACATGCTAATTCAGACTATCACCTTTAATTAGAATTTGGGGGGCTGAGTTCAACTGGCTTCAGTTTTTAGAAATGAACACTGATGATCAAAAGCTACATTCTTTAAATAATTTAAATAGATACCCATTTTAATTAAAGTAGATATTGGATATGAAATGGCTTTTTTTTTACCTTTAGATTCGGCTGCTGTTGCTTAAATGGATATGCCCCCGTACAGAAAGAAACAGCATCTGGTGCAATCCCTCTTCAGTGCTGAGAATCAAGCACAAATTTGGCTGAAGTCCTTCTGTGATCCCAATGCTTCCCTAGAATGGAGAGGGGTGGGAAGCTCCTTCCAGAGTTTCCAGGTGGGTCACTATACAGGTCCCAGCTGCCAGAGAACAAACCAATCTGATTCCACTCTTCATAAAAGGGTCTGGTGCCCTCCCTGATCCCAAACCAGAGTGTTTGGAATGCAGCAAAGCATTTAATGAATTATTACATTTCCTGTAAAGGTCCCTGCTGAAAATGCTGAAGTGCTCAGTCTGTGAGACCTGGACATGGCCAGCTTATCATGCACACCATCATAAGCATGAAGCCTGCCCTGCCCTTTTGGATTGAACATAGAAGCCCATAAGAAAGGTCTGGCAAAGAAATATTAAGCTGGAAGATTTCAGCCATCCCAAGAATTGTACCTGCTCACTTTCTGCTTGATTAAAACACTCTCCTTCCCCTCATTTATCTGGTACTTTCTCTTTTTTTTCCCAGATTCCCAGGTGAGTAGAACATAGTAGATGCCGTCAGCAAATCCACTCACAATCAATCAAAAGAAAGTCAGAGAGAGAGGCGGGGAGAGGGAGGAAGAAAAAGTGAGAGAGAAAAAAGGGAAGAGGGAGAGAGAAAAACAGAGGGAGGGAGAGAGAGGAAAGAATCATAAGAGAGTCAGGATATCATAGACCAAATTTCATTTATTTATGTTTCCAGTTACTTAAGCGTTGTTTTTTTTCCTTCTTCCTCTTTTTAAAAAATTTAATGCCTACAGATATGGACAAACTCACCAGTCCAAGGCAGTACCATTCATCTAACATTGCACCGAAGAGGAAAGGAGAGATTAAGTATCACTGCCACTCATTTTACAGGTGCATTCCATCAATCCATGAAAATCCATAAAAGTCAACCCATGGAAATACCCCCTGGGTGTTCAAGAAAACCCCACAGCACACTGTAGTTCACTGCTTTGGGAGATACTCCAGGAGCTCCCATTCACTGGCTCTGATCTCTACCTTGTCCCCTTCACACACTCCGACTGCCCAGCATCTTCTTGGCTCTCCTAGTCAAACGCCCTTGCTCTGATTGACTTTTTGGCCATCTATCACCAACTTGACTCATGGCAATCTTCTCTGAGATGGACTTTTTTTTTCTGCAGAAAGCTTTATTTATCATACTTGGTTTCTGAGATGGACTTTTAACATTTTTTTTTTTCTGGTTTCATGTGTTGTTCGTATGGGCAAGGGTTCCTATCTCATTCAATAGTATTTCCCAAATCAAGACAGCATCTTCCTTTTCTTACCTGAACTTTATTCCATAAAAGGCAGATCTGATAGAAAAGAGGGAGACAGCACATAAATAACAGGTTTGTTGGGGGAAAATTTGGGGCAAAAAGTAGAAGGCGAGACTTGTAAAATGGTGGTTGAGGCAGTGCAAGGAGCATATGGGTGGTGCAGGAAGAGGCAGAAGACTGCTGACAGACTGAATATGAGCAAGGTGTTTAAGGATGGGAGTGGTTTAGGGTGGTTTGGGTCAGAGGGATGGAGAAGAGAAGAGGTAAGTTAATGATGGAAGAATTCTCCAAGCAGAATGAATGTTCATAGTCAGAAATATGAAAAAAGACTTTCAAGACATCCAGGAGGCTGAAATTTAGTTAGATTTGGCTTGTGTGTTTTTCCTAAAACCGGCAAAGACCTAACCAGTGTTTGGTTGGGCAAAGAGCTCATATGTCCATGGCCACAGGATGGTGATTCTTGGAACGTTGTCTTTTAAAACAAATCCAAGACACTTTGTGATCCTGAATGTAATGTTTGTGTTGAAATAAAAGTGAGGTTTGTTTTAGGAAATGCATTGGATTCTGAAATGTAACTCAGATGGCTTAAAGTTCCAGCATCAATTGCACACAAACTCATTGCATGCTCTGGCATTAGAATAAGCCTTTCAAAGGTTTGGATGTACTATAAATTTAGCAAGAATAAGGCTGTTTTCAAAATGCCGATATCAGACAGTTATCAAAATTACCATGCTTCTACCGGAACTCAGAAAACATTAACACTAGAAATAAATGGGGCAATTGGCTGTCACTGCTCCAAAGCTTGGGTTCATCCTTTCCATTGCAACAGAGAAATTCACCTGTCCACATCAGGTGCACAATAGGCCTTCCCTGGGATGATCCTACCCCCAAAATGTTGTCAATCTTGATACGTACATCTATCTGTCAGAGAAGGATTCATCCTGTAAGGATGAAGGACTAACTTCTCCAGAATCTTATTCCTGGAAGATTAAGAAATTAAAGCTAACTGTGTCTTCCCTGTCCATTCCGATAACCAATTCAGCTTTTGACTTCTAAACCATACTCTCTCCCTAACTTTCTTTGCTCCCACTTTTCCCACATTCCATGGCTACCATTTCTCTGCTCATCATCAGAAAAGAAGAAAGGCAATTTTATGATTTAAACTATATCATCTCACTGCAGGAGAATTCTACTTCATGGAAAGAAAGTGTCAGCTATTAGGCCAATAGGATTTTCTCTATTCACTGTAATTCAGAAAGGCCAGATGAGATGTCACAGCCTGCACCCTAACACTTTGCCAAGTGATCTTTTATTACTGCTGTCTGGAAATGAACTAGTCTTGGTTTGGTGCTGCAGTCCAGCCCCAAATCAGATTTCTTGCATGGGGAAATCTGAGCGGACGCCAACATATAAGATGCCATTGGCCCCTCTTGTATTCTCTTAACAACCCTGTCATGCTTTCTTTCTGGATTCTTAGGCAAACACCTGGAGCAATTGGGAATCACATGGTGGGCAATGAGAAGTGGCCAAGGAAGCACTGAGATATGAGTGTTTCACCCTTAAGACACTGGAAACCCAGCACAAGGATCCTTTGTGGCTATCAGAAACTGTTTATGTATAACTCAAACAAACATCCCTCTACTCCTCTGGCCTCGGGACTCTGATGTCCTCTCAAAACATAAGCTTTGTAACTCTGTAAGTGAAACATTGCCCTCCCCTTTATGTGGGACATGATATCCAGAGATGAAAGTCTCCCTGGTGACATGGGAAATGACTCCAGGAATGAATCCAGCCCTGGAACCATGGGATCAACAATTCCATCCTGACCAAAAGGGGGAAAAAAAGTGCAACTAATAAAGTATCAGTGGCTGAGAGAGTTCAAATAGAGTCGAGAGGCTTCTCTGGAGGTTGCTCTTATGCAAGTTTCAGGTAGACCTTGCTACTTATCTTAACCTGCCAACCCCTAACCAGGACCATTCTAGCCAATCCAAGAACACCTAGGGCAATTTATAAGATTCACAAGTGTTCCAGCACTAGAGTAACTTTTCAGAATCCTACAACCTCCAGATGAGTCCTTGGACTATATAAGTCCTGAAACCTAACCCAGAAGCCTCTCCAGAACATCAGATAGTTCCATCTTCCTACCTTAGTGACAGACCCTTTCAACATGAAAAAGTTAGAATGGCCATAGATCTAAAGAGTGGGATAGAAAGATCAAAGGTGATGGTGGAGTTATACAGAAAAGTTAGGCTTTAAAAAATGAATATGAATGCTGAATCATTAAATTTATATCTCTTTTAGTTGCCAGTATCTTAGAGCAGCTAGAAATAAAAACCTAAAACTGTGAAATTGTAACCCATGCCAAACTCTGAAATATGTTCTATAAGTAATTGTGGTGCTGTGCTTTGAAATTTATTGCTTTTTTGTATGTATGTTATTTTTCACACAAAAAAGAAGGAGTAAAAGACAATTGTGATGATAAAAAATATTTAAGCCCTCTAGCCTCCCATATTATGGAACAGCTAGAAGGAAAAATCTGAGAGGATGGTATGGTAGCCCATGACATACTCTGGGATCTGTCCTGTAACTACTTGTTGAAGAGTGCTTTGAAAGCTATTGCTTTTTTCTTTCTTTGCTTTGTATATATATATTATATTACACAATAAAAAAGTTAAAGAAAAAAACCCATGGGCTTTGGTCATGTGACATTTTAATGATAATTGTTCTTTTGTGATAATAATAGGATAGTACCATAAAGCCATGTCCCTGACTAAAGCAGAGAATTTGTATGCTTTGCCATGCTCATGCTTGGGAAGACTCATCTGCCATTTGAAGGTTGACAGTTTCAGAGAACTGGCTATAGCTCCTTCACAGACCCTTACAGCACACACACCATGGGCATACATTGCCTCTGACAGGACTGAGGGCCAGTGGAGTTTTTCAAAACACTCCTGTCACCATGATGCCACACTGGTCTAGCCCTCCTGTTTGTTTATCAGCTTGTGTATGTCTAGCACTAGATGCTTACTTCATTTTATTTTATTCTGCTTTGCAATAAACTATCATGGCAGGGATGCTTTTTGCTACATTGCTTGTAAGTATGCCCTGAGGCTAATATGTGCAGGCATATTTGATGAATATGATGAGATAACTGTGTCAAATACAGCTGGATAAAGGCTGGTATGTATATATTTGCAATGAATTCTGAGACTCCCATATGAATAAGTATGTGTGTGAGATATAAACCTCTCTGAGACATATCTTGCATTCATTCATTCATTTTTTTTCATGTAGCAAACATCAACTCAATGGACCAGGTGTGAGAATAATATTATGAAAAATATTATTCAATCAAAAAAACCTGATAGGCCATATTAATTGGAGGGGAAATGGAGTGTGCTGAGGCATGCGTAGATCTTAGGTTATATTATAAGAACAAAATGAATTTGGTTAGAGTTCTAGAAAGAAAGGCATCATTATGTGTCCAAGCATATTTGGGGATATTGTCCATGTTGTATTTTGTTGATAGAAATAGAATCTATTGATTAAAAAGAATTCAATGAAACTGCTTTTGTCAGAGTAAGAACCTGTCTTGCTTATCAAGATATTTAGATATTAAGTCAAGATAAAAGGGTACAAATGATGCTACCTTTGTAGCATGAGAGAAGGGAATTACTGAGGTGGAGTATGCAGGAGTTTAGGTAAGACTAGAGTAATAAATCACATGGTGAAGGGCTTAGTGAATGGATGAAAGAAACATGCAGGGCTTACGTTCTTCAGGACTTATTGAGCTTAATGCATGTCAACTGTTTCTTCTACTGTCACATGCATGATTAGCCTAATTAGAGAAATGGTAAAGAGCTCACATTTCCTTGTCATTCTATCAGTCAGCCTTTTTGACTCTTTTGTATGAGGAATCCCTGATGCCAAGACACAGCAGAGGTTATTCTCCAGGTGGTATTATCAAACGGGTTGTGGGTGACTAGTTATTGTATCCACCTGCTATTTCAGTAGCTCTCCTGGCACCTGGCACCACAAAAGAGAACTGAGTCATGTTATGGGGTGGGAGAGAAGCGGATAGATCAAGGAGCCAAAATTTTGGCAAGGTAAGACAATGAGCAGAAAGAACAAGACAAGGTTAAGATGTCCAACATCTTGGTAAGAGAAAACACATGATTTGGTGGGCTGAATAAAAGTGAGGTGATGACTCTCTCTGACTAATATGCACTGCTTTAAATACTTGTATTCAAATGACTTTACATAGAGTCACTTTATCAGTGCAATCACTATCTTTTAATGTCTGATTCTAGAAAAAATTGTTGGCCACCAATATCACATTTCCTTTCATGCAATAACAATAGAATATCTAATATTTAGAAGTGAGTTGTTTAATTTCCAAATATTTGGAGACTGAGATAGCTTTCTGCTATTAATTTCTAGTTTAATTTGTTTATGGTCTGAGAATATGCTTTGAATGATTTCAATTCTTTCACATTTGTGAGTTTTATTTAACAGCCCAGCCCATTCTATTTTGTGGAATGTTCCCTGTGCACTTGAAAAGAATGTGCATTCTACAGTAATTGAATTCAATATATGTCAATTAGGTAAATTGGTTACTGTGTTGTCAAGGTTTTCCATATCCTTACCAATTTTCAGTCTACTTGTTCTATCATTTGCTGAGAGAGCAGTGCTGAAGTATACAACCATAATTCTAGATTTATCTTTTTATCCTTTTAGTTCTAAAAGTTTTGCTTCATATCTTTGCAAGCTCTGTTGTTAGGCACATATATACTTAATTCTTCTTAAAGAATTGATCCCTTTATCATTATGTATTAAACCTCTTTATTCTGGGAAACACTCCTTATCTGAAGCAAACTTTCTCTACCAATGTCTTTAAAATTAAAATTGGTTTCTTGTAGATAGCATATAGT
Organism: Myrmecophaga tridactyla; assembly: GCA_004026745.1. Lineage (NCBI taxonomy): Eukaryota > Metazoa > Chordata > Mammalia > Pilosa > Myrmecophagidae > Myrmecophaga > Myrmecophaga tridactyla. The sequence goes on along the minus strand of PVIY010013785.1, from coordinate 18,982 downwards.
TGGGATTTGCTATTTTATCTAATCTAACAACGTTTGCCCTTTTAATTGTTGTTTTTAGACTGTTTACATTTACTGTGGTTATTGATATGGTTATATTAAATCTATCATCTGACTAGCTGTTTTCTGTTTGTTTCATCTGTTCTTTGTTTCTTTTCTCCTCTTTTTCTTGCCTTGTTTTGGATTGACTATTTTTTATTATTCCATTTCATCTCCAATATTAACTTATAATTTATACCTCTCTTTAATTTTTTTGAAGTTGCCATAGAATTTATAATATACATCCTTAATTTAACAAAGTCTGCCTTCAGCAATATTATACCATTTCCTAATAGCTAAAGAACATTACAGCGGTATATTCCCAAATCCTCCCACCAATTTTCTGTGCGATTGTTATCATATATTTTACTTTTACACGTTATAAGACATAAGGCATTGCTACTATTTTTGCTTTAGTCAGTCAGTTATCAATTTGAACTTTGAAAATAAGAGAAAGTGAATTTTATGTTTAAATTTATTTAATATATTTTCAGGGCACTTGCTTTCTTTCTGTAAATCTAAGTTCTGTCTGCCATCATATTCCTTTTGCTTGAAGAACTTTCTTTAACATTTCTTTTAGTGCTAATCTGCTTTCAAGGAATTCTTTCAGTTTTTTGTTTGTTTCAGAAAGGCTTTATTTCTCCTTTGCTTATGGAAGATTTTTTTTTTTTTTAACATGGGCAGGCACTGGGAATTGAACCCGGGTCCTCTGGCATGGCAGGCGAGCATTCTTGCCTGCTGAGCCACCGTGGCCCACCCTTATGGGAGATATTTTAACTGGATATAGAATTTGGGGTTAACAGTATTGTTTATGTTTGTCACTTAATAGATGTAACTCCTTTGCTTTCTCGCTTGAATAGTTTCTCATTAGACTCAACTTAGTTGTTTAGGGCTTCTATAATAAAGTTCCACAAACTGGGTAGCTTAAAAAAAACAAAACTTTATTGTCTCACAGTTCTTGAGACTAGAAGTCTGAACTCAAGGTGTCAGCAGGGCCATGTTTATGCTGAAGTCTGGTAAGGAGTCATGGCTCTCCCCTGCCTTCTGTGTTGGCTTGTCAGCAATCCATGGTGTTCTCTATCTCAATTGCCACATGGAACTCTCCCCTTTGTCTTTTGATGTCCAAATTTTTTCTTTTTATAGAGACACAAGTCAGAGTGGCTTACGGGCCCACCCTTCTCCTGTATGATCTCGTTTTAAATTGCCTAATTCCATCTGTAGTGACCTTTGTTTCCAAATGCCACATTCCAAGGTACTAGAAATAAGAGCTTCAGTATATCTTTTTTTAGGGGGGACACAATTTAATTCATAAGAATTTTCCCTCTGGATTCCAAAAATCCATGTCCTTCCCACATGCAAAATATGTTCACTTCATCCCAACCTTTTAGTCAGACATTCATAGTTGACAAAATGAGTCACTTTATTACGTTTCTTTCTTTTTTGGTTTTCCCTCTCTCAGGATAAAAGGAGAGCTGAAAAGTCAAGAGCATCTCCATAGGGATGAGACAGGAAAGAAGCAGAAAACTGGAAAACTAATAACTGATTAAAGGATCCCTGAAAACGGAGCAGCGGCTCTAAGTGTTCTACTCAGATAATTCTCTAATTCTTTCATTCTGGTTGAAAATGGGATCTTGAAAGAGTTCTTGGAAAAAGAGATTTCCTTGTCTTTCCTACACACCACTATTTTTCCAGTCATTTATACACTATCCTGAAGAGGAAAGCCATCATATAGAGCTGCAATCTGTCACTGGACCGTAGACAAATGCTTCAAGCTCCTAGCAAGTAGCCAATTGTGTCCTGAAAACACCTGGGCCATCTTTGTTAAATTCTAGGTTCCTGAAGACCAGGGTGTTGCACCACCTGCTTAAATTTCAAATGCCATGCCATAAAGAACAAAATATATAAGATGTTTCTTACACTGCACCTGCTGCTACATCAGAAATACCAGAAACTAAAAACCTGAAGGATTGAATTGGAGCTGAGAAACTGTACTGAGGGATAGCATGTCCCCATGTAAGAAGCAGAGAAAAGGCATGTCTCTCTTCTTCATATATTAGGGCTTGTCTGCCCTTCTCCGCACATAAGCACTAATGGTGCTGAAGTCCCTGAAAGATAATTGCCTTGAGTCATTCTCCAACCAAGGAGAAAGTAAGATTAATAAAGAACATTTGTTATACTTTTGCAACCAATTTATGTAATGGAACTCATAATAAATAACTACATTCAACACAAGCATTCATCAAAGCCAATTTACTCATCAATTTGTTCACTATGTGTTAAACCAACCATTTATAAAAATAAGTTTGTCTCTTTCTGGATCCCTTTTTCTCTCTGGTAAAGTAAAAGTTATTGTTAGGTACAGTAATTTTTTGGCTTTTATAGAGGCAACATTGATAGTGATATATGTTGACTCCTCAGCTGCTGCTACATGATGTATAATTTTGCACAGCATGTTACTCTTGTGTGGAGTAAGAGGAAATTATTGTTTTAAAAATATGGAACCATACTGATAGTCTATTCTTTTCCAGTAACTTGTCACCCCAAGTGAACACAGTTCACAATAGGAGAGGCTAGGGATTTCCATGGAATGTCAACTCTTAACTATTTTCAGGAAAGGGGACAATTGGAACCCAGTAAATGCAATTCACAAGGTATCTCTAAGCATTATATTAAAACCATTTTCTAGTTACCTTATTCCCAAGCTTTAGTCAATATCATCACCTCTCCTTTTTTTTTAATCTACCCAATGTTATGAGGGTAAGATGATTCTCAGTTGAATGTATCCTAAAAATGCTGCCATTATACCATCATTTAAAAATCCAGGTGGGGGGTGGGCCATGGTGGCTCAGCAGGCAGAGTTCTTGCCTGCCATGTCGGAGACCAGGGTTTGATTCCAGGTGCCTACCCATGCAAAAAAAAAAAAAAAAAAATCCAGGTGGAAGACTAAATAGATCCACAATCTGAAGTAAATATTGTTGATACTGTATGTAACAAAACTCTATGTAGGAAAGGCCAGGTGGTAAAAGGTTGACGGTTCCCCTTGTGATAAGATGAATTAGGCTCAGTGTGGACGTCCACATCCTAATTCCTGGAATGTGTATGTTCCTTTAAATGGCAAAAAAGGCTTGGCAGATGTTTTTAAGTTAAGGATTCTGAAATACGGAGATGATCCTGGGTTAGCCAGATAGGCTCAGTGTAACTACGAGGATCCTTACTTATAAGTTGGAGGCAGCAGAGTCAGAGTTAGAGAGATGGAGATGTGACCTGAGTGAGGTTGAAATGATACATGGCCGCAAGCCAAGGAATGTGGGCAGACTCTCAAAGCTGGAAAAGGGAATAGATTTCTCCTCCAGAACTTTCAGAAGAAACCCAACCCTGCCAACAGCCTGACTCTAGCCTACTAAGGCTGATTTTGAAATTCTAACCTCCAGAACTGAAAGATAATTAATTTGTGCTGTTTCAAGCCACTAGGTTTGTGGTAACTTGTTAAAACAGCAATAGAAAACTAATACACCCATGGAGCCAGACTAAGGACTTATGAAGATTTTCTTATGGAAATATAGGGATCCCCACTCTAAGAAAGAGATTTGAAGAAAAATCAAAGTTGAAGAGAGACTTAAATGGGAAATTATATGAAAATGCAAAGAAAACTTTGTATAACCATAGATTACCTCAGCTTTTCTAACATCTTAACACAAGTGTAGCACTAAAGAATTTTCGTCTGTAAAAGCAACCACTTTTAGCCCTTGCATTCTTCTTTAATATCTTTGTACAATGACCATATATCTTTATACAAATGAATAAAAATGTTCCCGTGATGCCAGTTCATCAAGTGGAGGTTTATGGAGGGGATAAATGGTTCTTGTCATCAAAGTCTCTACTTGAAGAACTTAATTCATAGCAGTCATATGAAGATTGATTTCCAGTTTACCTCCCTTTCCCCCCTACCCCTTGTGTTTAGTGCTTAGACATTTATTTATACATGAAGTTAGTGCCAACTCTCAGAATATGCTTTCCTAAAGATAGGTTAAGAGGTAAAATGTTAATCTTTAAGAAATCGAATGCAAAAATAACATTTGAATTTACAACCCAAATTAGTCTTGTAATGTCTGATGTGTATCATTAGCTCTCATAGCATGAATTACAATATACTTCTTATTTTCTTTGCTAATTGTTTCATGTGTATTAGTCTTGTTTCCCAAAGAGATAAAGATCCTAAAGTTATGGATAGTGTGTTAAATTTATGATTGGTTAAAAGTAGACTCTACTTTGTTTAAACCAAAGTTATATTGATATTTTGGCAAGGATAGGTCATTAATTTTATTTCAAACTAATGATATGGAGGTTAAGTATCTGAAACAAAACCTTCAGGATTAAGTTTCACACATTTCTTTTTCTTTTGAATTTATATTAATTCTTTTCACTTTTATCTTTGAAGTAAAGGATTTCATTGTATTAAACAATAACTAATTCCAGAAAGAAAATTTATCCCCTGTTCTAGTTTGCAAGCTGCTGGAATGCGATATACCAGAAACAATGGCTTTTAAAAAGGGGAATTTATTAAGTTGCAAGTTTACAGTTCTGAGGCCATGAAAATGTCCAAATTAAGGCACCAATAAGAGGTTATTGTCACATAATAAAGGCCAGTGAAGTTCAGGGTTTCTTTCTCAGCTGGAAAGGTACATGGCAAAGTCTGCTTGCTTTCTCTCCAGGCTTCTTGTTTCATGAAGTTTCCTGGAGACATTTCCTTCTTCATCTCCAAAGGTCTCTGTCTGAGTGGGCTCTAAAGTTTCCCTTTAAAGGGCTTCAGTAAGCAAACCCACCTGGAATGGGTAGAGACACATCTCCATGAAAACAATCTAATTAAAAGCTACCATTCACAATTGGGTAGGTCACATCTCCATTGATAATCAAAAAGCCCCCACCCCCTAGCAATATTGAATGAGGATTAAAGGACATGACTTTTCTGGGGTCCACCATAGATTCAAACTGGCACATGCCCTTTGGGAAGGAATTGGTGTGTCACTCTTCTTAATCCATATTTCAATATTGTCATGGCATAGAACTGACAAGTCATCATCTAATACCTTTCTAAGACGATAGTTCCTTAACTTAAATCAATGACTCTAGACGGTCTCTTGAGGTATTGCACATAGGTTCTGTAGATTTGAGCTTCTTGCCTCTGTCAGATTTGTCAAGATCATCTATATTAGTTTCTTTGGACTGCCATAAGAAAATACCACAAACTGGGTGGCTTAAAACAACAGAAATTCATTTCCTCACATTTGTGAAATTTAGAAGTCCAAAATGAAGTTGCCAGCAGGGCCACACTGCAATAGACTCTGAGAAGAATCCTACTTTGACTCTTTTTCCTTCTGGTGGCATTGTGTTCCTTGGCTTCTGGCAGCCTTATTCCAAGCTCTGCCTCCTTCTTCACATGGCTCTCTTTCCTCTGTCTGTGTCTTTGTGTCCAAATTTCCCTCTTCTCATAAGGACCTCAATCATATTGGACCCTACTCCATTATGATCTCATCTAAACTAACTTCACCTGCAAAGTTCCTATTTCTAGAAAAATATCACATTCAGAGGTACCAAGGGTTAGGACTTGAATATATCTTTTGGCAGCCACAATTCAAGCCATACCACCCACCTAAAGCATGAGCCCTGATGTCACAGACTACTTACCTCGACTTAGTTGTGTCACAAGCATGTGTTTAATGAGATCGTAAAGGAAAAAGAAAATATGATGGTCTGCAAACATGTCCAGATGCCAGAAATGTTCTATTTATCCACATGGCTGCCTTCAACTAAGATTCCAGAAAGATTCCTTAACTCTCTTTTCAGATCTCTAAATATGAGACTTATACCCATTCCACAGAAATTCTTCAATACACAACAGCTACATTTACCAGGATTGTAGTTCGAAAAGAATTCAGGCTACCTACTTTGCTAACAAAAAAAGAGGGGGTGGGCAAAAGCAGTTGTGGTTCTGGTGTTGATAGCTATCAAAGCAGCTTCCAGTCGTGACAAGTGGCAGCACCTCTGTACCCCATTACAGGAGGGGGACATGAGGGGTATGCTTGGAGACTTAGGCTGCTGTCTGCTTCTTCAGCTCTCCAAAGACTCTGGGAGCTACCTACACCCTTTCTGCTTAAACTGGCTAGAAGAGGTACCATCATCATGTGAAGAACCCTGAACAACTCACCATTTATACCAGCCCAAAAGCTGACACAGCAAAAAAGAGAGGGAGGCCAACATGCAAAGTAAACTTTTTTCAACAGTTAGTTTCTTCCGAGCACAGCCATTAATCCTTCTGTCAGCAAGAATAAAGATACTTCCTGAGGAATGTGTAGAGTTGAGCTGGATTTGTGTAACATTGAGCAGTGGTGGCCTGTAAAAAAGGATAAGCTTTCAGAGCCTCTCTCCTCCTGTTTGTTAACTCTGCTCCAAACCTCTTTCAAAACTGTGGTAAAAATAATCCTTTTTTTAAAGCTTACTGAAAATATGTTTAATCTCTCTAGGAGACAATGAAATTGCAGGAAATTCCAGATATTTTTATTGGTTGAATTTTCTTTGTTATGTGTATGAGGGAAGAGGATCAACCTTGTAAAGAAAATGAGATATGGCGAAGAGAAGAAAGTTATTTTAAGTCCCCACTGCTTGAAACTCATTAAGAAAAGAAAAAGCAACTTGTTTCCCACTGGTTTTGCTTTATGCCCTCATGAGTGACTTAAACCTTGCCAAGATGCCATTTGGTTGCCTCTCTATCCCAGACTTACTCAGATTTTTCTGCACGGCACAGGATCTCCAGCTCCCTGTACAGATAGTCCTTGTCATACTTTGTAACCTAGGGCTACCCTCAAGTTGTTTGCTCCCCACAGCCAGCCATCATGGCCTCACGGCTGCCGCCTGCCTGATCCCATCCCCAGAGATAATGCTGCTTGTCTGTCTAGACCTTTTTAGGTCTTGTCCACACCCATCACAATACTTTCTTTCTCCTGTCCTGTGTCAACCTGAACTCACTGATGCTCACCTAAAAGCCATCTCAAAGTGATCACGTAATTGGGATTCTCCCCATTGTTCCCCATTTTAGGTCACTTGAGTGGGAGGATGTGCTCTGAAGTGTTTTTTGCTCTTCATAATTTCCATCAGCCCCTAAAAAGCCCCAAATTCATATATTACACATCACGTTCTTTTCATGCAAGTGCAGATTCAAGACAAATTCCCAGTCTATCCTTTCTATTTAGATCACCAACCCAAGATCCTTCCTTTGTGGGTATTCTAGTGGCAGCACTGACTTAGGTGCATACTCGGTTAGGCTAGGCCCCCTGATGTCCCCAAATGTGCTGGTACTGATATCTGATCAGTGTACATTCACCAGGCTGCTTTTGGTAAAAGACCACTGTATTGTGTACTGAGCTTGGGGTGGTGGGACGATGCACAGAAAAATAATCCTTGCTCTTAAGTCCCTGACCTATAATTCTACAACAGGAAATCCTTTTTTTTTTTTTTTGTAGCTTGTGGACTGCCTTCCTAAGTCCTGTTATCATAAATGTTTAAATGTTGACTTTTACATCTAGAAGAACAATTAATTCCCCTTTTCCCCACCAACTCTCACTCATTCTGCCTTAAGTGAAAGCAAGCAAATGAAAAAATGTGCAATTTGGAATTGGGCAGATTTGAGGGCAAATTCTGGCTATTTCACCCATAAAATGCATGATATTGGGCAAATTAAGTTATTTGTGTCTTAGTTTTCTGAAGTGTAAAATTACTTAACTGACATTTTGATGTGATAATGAGATAATGGGAATCATACCTGGCACATTACCTTTAGATACCCAAATAAATATTGTAATGTGGTTCCTGGATTAATATGAAAACCTATTTACTTTCTTAGAGCTGGTACATTTCATCCCAAAAATATAACCTCTGAAACATAGGATTAATCCAGATTAAAAATAATATGCACATCAGATTTAATTTGCATATAACACTTGCTCAGTGCATCAGTGAGCAAGGAAATATGTTAGCAAATTTATTCCACTTCCATGCTGTAGATTTCCAGAATACAAACTAATTGTGTCTATTTTAAATGTGGTTGTGCAAGCTACCTGGGGTTCAAGAATCTAGCTACTCAAAATCAATAAGTAGTGTGGTGGCATTTATTAGAACAAAAAAGTTCCAAGAATCAGCAAATTCTTCTACTTTATTAACTGCACTTAGACCCCTGCAATACATATTTGGGATGATCACTGGTAGCATCCCAAATGATACTAACAGCAGTTACTTTCCCTGCTGTCTCCTTTTGATCCCTCAATAGTTTTAATAGGCTCCCTGTGTAAAATTGGATTGTTTTTTCTCCCCTGTCATCATTAAGATGTAGACATTCCCTCAATCCTTTCACTTCTGTTCTAGTTTGCTAGCTGCTGGAATGCAATATACCAGAAATGGATTCACTTTTAAAAGGGGGGATTTAATGAACTGCTCATTTACAGTTCTAAGGCCAAGAAAATGTCCCAATTAAAACAAGTCCATAGAAATGTCCAATCAAAGGCATCCAGGGAAAGAAACCTTGGTTCAAGAAGGCCGATGAAGTTCAGGGTTTCTCTCTCAAGTGGAAGGGCACATGGTGAACACAGTCAGGGTTCCTCTCTTGTCTGGAAGGGCACATGGAGAACACAGAGTCATCTGTTAGCTTCTTGTCCTGCTTTTTTGTTTCATGAAGCTCCCCGGGAGGCATTTTCCTTCTTCATCTCCAAAGGTCCCTGGCTTGTGGGCTCTGCTTCTCATGGCTATATTGTTCTGCTTTGTTCTCTCTGAATATTCTTCATTCTCCAAAATGTTTCCTCTTTTATAGGACTCCAGAAACTTCTCAAGATCCACCCAAGGTGGAGACATGTCGTCATCTAATCCAGTTTAACAACTACTCTTGATTAAATCACATCTCCAGGGAGATGATCCGATTACAGTTTCAAACATACAGTATTGTATAGAGATTATTCTGCCTATATGAAATGGGATTTAGATTAAAACATGGCTTTTCTAGGGGACATACATCCTTTCAAACCAGCACAGCTTCCCACTTCCAAACCTTTTCCTAAAAGCATTGTAAGTCCAAAACTACTTTGTGCATTAGCATAAGGGAGCCTGGTGTCACAGTAGAAAAATGCCCACTGTCTCCCATTGCTGTTTGGTGTAAATGAAGCTGATGTATTGTGGAAACTACCTGTCCAAAGCCACTATACTCTGACTAATGCATCCGAACAGCGATGTCAATCTTATTCACTTCTAAATTCGAAGATGCTCAGTGGCAAAACAGTGGTTCATTTTTCTAGGAAAATGATGTAGTAAAAATTCAATAGTCTAAAAGCAACTTGACATTGATGCAACTTCTTTTGTTTAGCTTTGGGCACACCACGATCTGAGATGGATATGCATCATAAGTTTGGAATACCAATATTACATTTTTTATCTATTTCTGGATATAATAGGGTGACTGAACTACTTACCAACCCAGGTGTGATTTGCTTCTCTGTTTCAGTAAATGGTATCAATATATCCTCCTGAGCTACCCTCAAAAGAAGAGTTATTTCCCTTCCTCCTTATCTTTCATCACTTGCTAGGCCACACAACACCACATCAGGCCACCCCTGGGGATTTATTCCATGACAGGTGTTGTTGTAGATTATGAATTTGGTTTATAAAAATATTTTCTTTGGCTAATATGTCGTGCTTGATAAGTATTTTAAATGCCTCAGATATGCATATTAAAATTACAACTCATCTTCCTCTATAAGCCAAGAACTGAATGCCCACTCATTTTGCTTGTCTGACCCAATATTTTTAAAGTTGAATTAGTTACCAATATATAATAAACATATTATTGTACATTCAAGAAAGATATTGATGTTTCTGATCATTTTTTTATAAATCAGAAGGTAGGGCCTCTAGGCCAGAAAATAACTGGCCTTACTGGCAGTAACTGAGTAGGGCTGGAGAATATTTGCCCCATTTAAAGGGTATTAAAGGCATAAAATTCCTAACTACGTATTATTCCTTCTTATTTCCTGAAAATGAACATGAGTTTCAGTTGCCGTTTATCATTGCATTGACATTGGTGTTTTCCTTAGAATTGAGCAATATGTCTCTGGACACACGTCTCTATCAGAAGTGGAAACTTAAAGGAGAGACTGAAAATGCTAAAGAAGAAAACAGACTAGATAATATTTCTTTGTAAAAGTGAGAAGTATCCCAGATGATTCTCCCATTTACATCTTTGCTGTATCCCTGAAGGTATTTCCGTTTGCAACCCTAGACCTAAACCCTCCACGGGGCACCAGAACTGCACTTCCTTAAAGAACCAACATTTTCTCCACGTGGAGGATTGCCTGCGCTGCCTGAGATGGTTCTCCGACTGAAGTCTTTTACATCTTGTTGCAATCATACCAAGTATTGACTTCTACTTAACCAGCCACTTCAGAACTTTAAATATTGAAATAAATATTTGTACTGCTAGAAAGGCAGAGGCATAATATGGACTAATTACTCTTAAAACAATCTACCATCTAACTAACTTGACATATTTACAATATGTACAAGTTAGGTTTCTTTAGGGGTCAAACAATACAAACAAGCCCTGAGTAATTTAACTAAAAGGGAATTTATTAGAAGGATATGGATGGCCCTATAATCAGAGAGGGGGCTGGAGGACCAGCCTTGGCAGGCAGGAACAGGTCCAGTTGGGGGAAGCTGGGTGGCAGAAGTCAAGTGACAGCTTTATTAACAGACTGCTGCTGACAAGTAATGGCTCCGAAAGGTGTTTTTTGTCTTATGTTCTTATTAGGGAAGTCATAAGTTTACAAAAAAATCATGCAGAAAATGCAGAGTTCTCATATATCTACCCCCTCACATTCAGTTTTCCTTATTATTAACATTTGCATTATTGTAGTAACTTTGTCACAATTGGTAAAAGAATATTTTTATACTTATACCATTAATTATAGTCCATAGTTTGCATTAGGGTTCACTCTTTGTGTTAAACCATTCAGTGTTTTTTTTTTTATTTTATTCTGGTAATATGTATAAAACCTAAAATTTCCCATTTTAACCACTTCCAAGTATGCAATTCAGTGCTGTTAATTACATTTACAATGTCATAGTACGATCAGCATCATCCATTATCAAAACTTTTCTATCGCCCCAAACAGAAACTCTGTATCAATAATTCCCCATCCCCATTCTCTGTTCTGGCCCCTGGCAGCCTGTATTCTGGTTTCTGACTCTATGAATTTGTATTATTCTAATGATTTCATATCAGTGAGACCATATAATATTTGTCTTTCTATGATAGCTTGTTTCACTCAACATGATATCTTCAAGGTTCATCCATGTTATCACTTGTATCAGGACTTCATTCCTTTTTACAGCTTAATAATACTCCATTGTATGTATATTCCACATTTTTTTATCCATTCATTAATTGCTGGGCACTTCGCATTTCTACCGTTTGGAAACTGTGAATAAGTCCACTATGAACATCATTGTGCAAATATCTGTTTGAGTCCCTTCTTTCAATCCTTTTAGGCATATAACTAGAAGTAGGATTGCTGGGTCATATGGTAATTCCATAGATAACTTTCTAAGGAACTGCCAAACTTTTTCCCATAGGGGCTACACCCTTTTACATGATTTTTATTTTTCCATCCAGTGATTTAAGATGCAAAGTCCAGATGTCCAGTTTGCCTAGAGTGACTGGCACTCATCCCAATGGTAAGGGAGTAAAGTTTGATTGACAGTCTCATTAAGACTACAAAGGAAAAGAAAATGCAGAAGAAAAGGAGAAAGGAGAATTCTACTACAGAATTTGCCCACTTTAATCTAACAAATGATTCCTAATGGTTTTAAATTCTGTAACATTCTGATAGAAAGAAAAATGCACTCACTTTGTGAGTTTTGTAACTTTTTATTTTGAAAGAATTTGAAATTTACAAGGTAGCACCAAAAATAATATATAAAATAAGAGAACTCTAACACCCCCACCCCCCCAGATAGCCAGATGCACCAAAAATATTTTTGCACCTTTGTCATATCATTCTATCTATCTATCTATCTATCTATCTATCTATCTATCTATCTATCTATCTATCTATCATCTCATCATCTACCTATTTATCTACCTATCTATTTTCTGAACATTTGAGAACAGGTTACATGCATCAAAGTCCTGGAACACATATTTCTTGTGAACAAGGATATTCACTTACATAACCACCTTAAGCGCAGTCATCAAGTTTAAGAAATTAAACATTGATATAAAGCCTACATTCTATATCCCTATTTTTCCTATGTCCCAGCAATGTCCTTTTGAGCCTTTTCTCCATCATTCTTAGATGTGATCCAGTTTCATGTTTTGCATTTAATTGCCATTCTCTTTAGTGTATCTTTCTTTTTTTTTTAATTGTGGAAACTTAAACAACATAAATATTCCCATCCAAACTCTACCTAAGCATACCATTCAGTAGGATTAATCGCATTCACAGAGGTCTGGTGCCCTCACTACCATCCATTACTATAAATTTCCCTCCATTTCTAACAGAAAACTTACACCCATTTTTCATTAACTTCCTATTGCTGCCGCCTGCCCCTGCATCGCCCCACCATAACCTTTACTTTTTACTTTCTGTCTCTGAGTTTGCATATGTTCTTAAATTTTCTTTGTGGTTACCATTGGACTTCAATATAATATCCTAAATCTATAAAAATCTCATTTGCTTTGATACTAAATTAACAAGTTCAGTAGCATACATAAATTATGTTCCTATTCCCTTCCATCCCCCCACTTTTTTGTAGTTCTTGTCATGAATTAAACATTCATGCATCGTGAGCCCCAAATCATTGACTTATCATTACATTTTATGTATTTGCCTTTTAGATCCTGTAGGAAGAAAAAGTGAAGTTACAGACCAAAAATACAATAATACTGGTATTTATATTTACCCATGTTATTGTTTTTATCAGAGGTCTTTATTTCTTCATGTGGTTTCAGTCAAGTATCTAGTGTCCTTCCTTTTCTACCTTCCGACCTTCTGTTAGCATTTCTAATAGGGCTGGTCAGTAGTGAAGTCCCTCAGCTTTTGTTTATCTGGGAATGTCTTAAAACCTCTCTCATTTTTTAAAGACAGTTTTTTGGATACAGAATTCTTGATTGGCAATTGTTTGCTTTGAACACTTTAAATATCTCTTCCCACTGCCTTCTTGCCTCTCTGGCTTCCTATGAAAAACTGGCATGAGGCTCCCTGGGATGTGATATGCTGCTTCTCTCTGGCAGCTTTCAGAAGTCTCTTCATCTTTGTGTTTTACTATTTGATTATAACATGGTGCAGTGTTGGTCTATTTGGGTTTATCCTGTTTGGAGTTCATTGAGCATCTTGGATGTATATAATCTTTCATTCAATTTGGAAGGTTTACAGTCATTAGTTCTTTAAATATTCTCTCTGCCCCTTTCTTTCTTTCTACTGCTAAGACTCCCAAATGTGTATAATGGTGTGCTTGATGGCGTCTCACAGGTTCCTTAGGCAGTGTTCACTTTTCTTCATTCTTTCCTCCATCTCATCCTCAGATTGGATGATTTCAAATCGTATTATCTTCAAGTTCACTGATTGTTTCTTCTTACAAATCCAATCTGCTATTGAACCCCTCTAGGGAATTTTAAAATTCTCTTACGGTGGTTCTCAGTTCTGTTTGGTTCCTTTTCATAATTTCCATCTCTTTATAGATATTTTCTTTGTGTTCATCCATTATTTTCATGATTTCCGTCAGTTCTTTGTCCATTTTTCTCCTTAGGTCTTTGAGCATATTTAGGACCATAATTTTAAAGTCTTCATTTGGTATGTCTCAGGTTTGAGCCTCCTCATTGATGGTTTCTCATGCTTTACTCTTCTCTTTTGCCTGGACCTTCACTTTCTGTTTCTTCGTATGTTTTGTAATCTTTTGTTGAAACCTGGACTTTCTGATATTTTAGTGGGTTATCACTGTAATTAGGACTCTGAGGCAACTGTTCCTTATTGCTTGTATCTAGCCAATGTTATGACAGTGTTTGCTTTGAATGGCAGAAGCTAACAACAATGACAGAAGAAGAAAGAAGGAAAAAAGAAAAGAAAACAAACAGAACTTTCTCAACTTATGCAGATTGTCCTGTAACTACTCTCCTTCAAGGCTTATCCATACCATGAGTTTGGAGAATAGCTCCAGGCCAAAGTGTAGGGGGCCTCTCTGATCCTTTCTGTACCTGCCTCTTGTCTTGGGCATGTGCTTGTGGCCCTAGGAATTCCTCCATTTGCAGGGATATAAATGTCCCCTCATCCTCAGGAAACAGTTTCCTCAAGGTCCTGGCCACTGAACTATCTATCCCACAGTCAGCGATCCCTTGTCCCAGCTGGCTGCATCCCTCGACAGCTCCCCCACAGCTTCTGTGAGCTGTCCTCTTTTTTTGTTTTGTTTTGTTTTTAGTATCAATCTGACATTTATTACATTACATCAGTCATGGGCTTTGGAGAATCCTTCTGAGTAGAATGTCAGAATGGAAAATTGTTATACTAGTGATCTGAACAATGGCTCCAAACATGTCTGGTCCTAACCTCTGGCAGCTGTAAATGTTATCTTTTTCTTTTTTTAATGTTTTTATTGATAAATCCTCTTACATTCCATACATGATGTAAAATTAATGTTCACAATATGATCACATAGTTGTATATTCATCACCATCATCATTTTTTAGAACACTTGAGTCACTCCAGAAAATGAAATAAAAAGAAAATAAACCTCATACATACCACACCTCTTACCTCTCCCTCTCATTGACCACTAGAATTTCCATCTATTAATTTATTTTCCCTTTTATCCCCACTACTATTTATTTATATATTTATCTATATATTTGCTCACCCGTTCATACCCTGGATAAAAGGAGCAACAGACATAAGGTTTTCGCAATCCCACAGTCACACTGTAAAAGTTATATCTTTAAACAATTGTCTTCAAGAATCAAGGCTACTGGAACACAGCTCAACAGTTTCAGGTACTTCCCTCTAGCCACTCCAATACACCATAAACTAAAAAGGGATATCTATATAATGTATAAGAAAAACCTCCAGGATAACCTCTCGACTCTGTTTGAAATCTCTCAGCCACTGCAACTTTATTTTGTCTCATTTCTTTCTTCTCCTTTTGGTCAAGAAGGTTTCTAAATCCCTTGATGCTGGGTCCTGGCTCATCTCAGGATTTCTGCCCCACTTTGCCAGGGAGATTTACACTCCTGGGAGTCATGTCCACGTAGGAGGAAGGACAATGAGTTCACCTGCCGAGTTGACTTAGAGAGGCCACATCTGAGCAACAAAAGAGGTTTTTGGAGGGTGACTCTTAGGTCTAATTTTAAGTAAGCTTAGCCTATCCTTTGTAGGAGTAAGTTTCCTAAGGGTGAACCTCAAGATCAAGGGCTTGGCTTATTGATTTGATTGTCTCCATATTTGTGAGAGTATCAAAAATTCTCCAAATGGGGAAGTTGAATATTTCCTCCTTTCTCCCCAGTCCCCTAAGGAGACCTTCCAAGTACACTGCCCAAATTACTCTGGGATATATTGGGGCATCACACTAACCAGCAAGATTTCATGACCTTTCAAGATTCCATGTACTTATGGTGTTCAACTAAACTGACCATACAAGTTGAATTAGGAAATGCACTACCCAAAATATAAATTTCACACCAAATAAACATCTCTCCCTTTGGTGTCACAAAGAAGTTGAAGTTTTAAAATATGGAAGATTTCATCCTTTACCCTTTCTTCTGATATATCTTAGTCCTATCCAGATCAGCTTCATTCAGCTCCCTACTCTAAATCTGATCAATTTTTCAACTTTTTAAACAGTCCTTGTATGACGCACTGCTGACTTGATAGCTTCAGAGTCTAACTCAGAGTCCCATGTATCACATAAATACCCAAAGTTTCTGGGATTGACTAACTTATAAACAAACAGCTTAGTATCTCAGAATTTAGAAATAATAGAACTCTTGAATATATGTGACTGCTGTAAGAGCTTACAATTTAGAACCCTTTACAATAGGCCCCAACCTGATAACCCATTCACTGAGTTATTACATTTTAGTTTGTCCATATGATTGAGGCATGAAAATATTTGTCTTTTTGTTCCTGACATTTCATTCAGCATACAGTCCTTAAGGTTCATACAGCTAGCTGCATTTATCACAACTTCATTCCTTGTTGGCTGCTCAGTAGTCCACTCTATGTATACCCCATAGTTTCACCTTCTATTCCTCAGATGTTGTAGCCTTAGACCACCTCCATCCATTGTGGTTTGGGAATACTGCTGTCATAAACATCAGTGTGCAAATGTCCATTCATGTCCCTACACTCAGTTCCTCCAGGTATATATTGAGCAATGGGTTGCAGGATCATAAGGCAACCCCACCCCTAGCCTCCTGTGGAACCACCACACTGCCTTCCAAGGGGCTGCACCTCTCAGTTTCCCTACAGACAGTGAATAGGTACATCTCTTTCTCCACATTTTCTCTAGCACTTGTTTCTCTCTGTTGATTTTTAAACAGTTTTATTCACACATCATACAATCCAACCTAAGTATATAGACATGCCTTCTCCACCATAATCTATATGAAGACATTTCCTTTTCTTCCATGAAGAATCTATACCCCTCCCCTATGTCCCCCACCTGTTGACATTTAGTTTTGGCATAACGCCTTTTTTACATTCAGTGGAAGCATATTACAATGTTACTGTTGACTATAGACCCTAATGTGCATTGATTGTACTTTTTCCCATATATCATCTATTTTTAGCACCCTGCAATGTTGTCATTCACTTGTTCTCCCTCTTACAAAAATGGTTTCTTGTTTGTACATTTAATCTCCATCATTGTCCACTCTAGGCATTCCTAAATTATATTGTCTCAATTTTTTTCTCTGTCTTTCCTTTTGATTTCATATGTACCCCCACCCTTCTCCCTCTATCATACTCACATTCAGCTTCATTCAGTGCACTTATATTATTGTGCTCCAATCAGGTAGTATTGTGTTATCCATTTCTGAATTTTTACAATCATTCCTGTTGCATAATCTGTATTCCTTCAGGACCAATTGCCCAATCTCTAACCTATTTCCTGAGAACCTGTGCTCTTAATTTCAATTCTCAAAATTCACTCATTAATGTTAGTTCACATTAGTGAGACCATACAGTATCTGTCCTTTTGTTTCTGGCTAATTTCACTCAGCATAATCCATGTTGTTTTGTGTTTCCTGACTTTATTGTGTTTTACAGCTATGTAATATTCCAGTGTAAGTATATACCAAAGCTTGTTTAGTCATTCATCTGTTGATGGACATTTGGAGAGTTTCCATCTCTTGGAAATCATAACTAATGCTGTTATAAACATTGGTGTGCAAATGCCCATTTGTGTCCTTGCCCTCATGTCATCTGAATATATACCTAGTGTGGTAGTTAGATTCAGTTGTCAACTTGGCCAGGTGAAGGCACCTAGTTCTGTTGCTGTGGACATGAGCCAATGGTACGTGAAACTCAGCAGTTGCTAATTACATCTGCAGTCGGCTAGGAGGCAGGCCTGCTGCAATGAATGACGTTTGACTTAACTGGTTGTTGCTTAAATGAGAGAGCACAGTGTAGCACAGCCTAAGCCGCTCGGCATTCCTCATCTCAGCACTCGCAGCTCAGCCCAGGCCTTTGGAGATGCAGAAAGAAGTCACCCTGGGAAAGTTGTTGGAACCCAGAGGCCTGGAGAGAAGACCAGCAGAGACCATCCTGTGCCTTCCACATAAGAAAGAACCTCAGATGAAAGTTAGCTGCCTTTCCTCTGAAGAACTAACAAAATAAATCCCCTTTTATTAAAAGCCAATCTGTCTCTGGTGTGTTGCATTCTGGCAGCTAGCAAACTAGAACAGATTTGGTACCGGAGAGTGGGGTGCTGCTGTGGTTTGCAAATGCCAGATATGTTGGAACGGTGTTTTGGATGACTAAGGGGAAGATTTTGGAGGAACTGTGAGGAGAATGATGGAGAAGTCCTGGAGTGCTTGAAGAGACTGTTAGTGTAAATGAAACCACTGCCAATCTTGGCAAAGGAGGACACAAAAGGGTAAAATTGGAGTTTGCAGAGTAAGAAATATGGAAGCTCGGGTATGAAGCCAAGAAACTTTGGCCAGGAGAGTGGACCTACCCATATGTATGGAGAGGATGAGTCTCCCCTCTCATTGCAGTGGAAGAGCTGTGCAGTCTCAGGCCTTGGAAAAGGTGTAGCACGCTCCTTGGGGGACTGGGACAGCCTGGCTGCCACCACATGGAGGGGTTGAGCATGTGCCCCAGAAATGGCATAGAGCCCAGGGGTGGCCCTGATGCCTGGAGAGAGTGGAGCTGAGAGGTGGTCTCCTCGATGTTCCCCAAGGTTGATTTGGAAAGAGGCGGGCTACTGCATGGGCCCTTGGAATGGGTGGGACTGCCACTTTCTAAAGCCGAAAGATAAGTGACTTTCAGACTTTGAAATCCCACGGTGCTTGCCCTGCAGGTTTTACATCTGTGTTTCTTCCAATTTCTCCCTATGGAAATGAAAATCTGTATTCTGTTAATATCGTCCTTTGCATATTGGCACCGGACTTGTTTTGAGATTCACAGGTCCACAGCAAGAACAGAATTTTTTGCACCTGTTTAAGGTGATGCGTGTAGTTGCCAAGTTGACAAGGGGTGGACATGTGGTGGTTAGATTCAGTTGTCAGCTTGGCCAGGTGAAGGCACCTAGTTCTGTTGCTGTGGACATTAGCCAATGGTACGTGAACCTCATCAGTTGCTAATTACATCTGCAGTCGGCTAGGAGGCAGGCCTGCTGCAATGAATGATGTTTGACTTAATTG
>PVIY010013784.1:0-58259 GCA_004026745.1 Myrmecophaga tridactyla | reverse complement strand
AAGAATCAAGTGTCTCAGGGATAGGTGGAAGTAGGAATGTCAGGAAGAAGGTTAGACAGCTTATCCAGGATCTTATAAAGGGTCTATAAAGTCTACCCATATTTGGTCCTATCTCAGTTTTCTGAGACCTCACAAAATAGATGTAATGCTTGCTTATTTTCAATATATGAATTATCAAATATGAGAACATAAATACCAAAGCCTCTAAGATACACATTTTGAGGCAATTTTAAGTCCTTGCCTGGCATGTCCAAAATCTGATCTTCGTTGGTTTCTGAAGTTCCTTTGGATGGGCCATCATTGCCTGTTTCTTTGTTTGGCTTGTAATCTTTTGTTGCTCACTGTAAATTTTAGTATTTTAATGTATTAACTCTGGAATTTAGTACCTGATCTGTCTGTTCCTTAAGTTTTATTCAGTTAGTGATATACGAAAGATTTCCTTGAATACCTGGAGCTAACGAAAACAAGTGCAGAAGGCCGTGCAATGATGGCTCAGTGAATTAACAGTATGCAAGCTGCTGCAGCATGCAGGGCAAATTTTGGGATTGTAAGTCAGAGACGATTGTCCTGGCTCAGTCCCTTAGGCTTCTACCAGATAGACTGGCACAGATATACCCCAGTATGCTTGTAAGGGTTATTCTGTAGCCTCTGGATCAGGACCATGGATCTGTACTGAGAGTATAGACCAGCTCCACACTGAGTCGGGGTGAGGGTGAGGGAAGGGCCAGCAAGGGTGCCCTGAGATTTTCCTAGTGTTTTAAAGTTGTGTTTTCTTAATTTGGTGCTTGCCTACTTTCTACAATCCTTAAACTGTTTTCTGGAGTTTGAAGCAAGATGGCTTTGCCAGTTTTTGCTCATTGTTCAAAAATTCTTTGGGGGAACCGAACCCTGGGGCATCTCGTACTGCCATTTTGGTCAACCGAAAGTCCTAAAACTACACATTTAAAAAAATTCATCTCTTCTTTAAGCTAAAAATCCCCAGACTGACCCATATAGGCATTTAGTTCAGCCCCTAAGGAACTTGATCTAAGCGTCTCAACAGAAAACATCACATACTGAAAAGAACTAGCCAGTGGAGGAAGGATGCTAAAGAACCACAGCCCCATAAAGCAAGGTCAGCTAGAATTGGGGAAAGCTGTTATCACCCAGGATAATTATTTATTTTTTATTGAGATCTATTATATAGTCACATATCATGTAATCATCCAAAGTGTACAAATCAATGGTTCACAATATCATCATATAGCTGTGCATTTATCACCATAATTGGCTTTTTTTCCTTTTTTGTGTGAAAAATAACACATATACAAAAAAACATTACATTTCAAAGCATATTGAACAATTAGTTGTTGAACAGATTTCAGAATTTGGTATGGGTTACAATTCCACAAATTTAGGTTTTTATTTCTAGCTGCTCTAACATACTGAAGACTAAAAGAAATATCAATATAATGATTCAGCAATCATACTCATTTGTTAAGCCTTACCTTCTCTGTATAACTCCACCATCACTTTTGATCTTTCTCTCACTCTTCAGGAGTATTTAGGCTATGGTCTTTCTAACTTTTTCACATTGGAAGAGGCTGTTGATAATATGGGATAGAGAGGTGGAACTAGTTGCTGTTCTGGAGAGGCTGGCCCATCTGCATTTCAGGACTTATCTGGTCCAGGGACCCATCTGGAGGTTGTAGGTTTCCAGAGAGTTACTTTCATACAAGGAACCTTTGTAGAATCTTTTATAATGCCCTAGGTGTTCTTTAGGATTCACAGGAATGGTTTTGGTTGGGGTTTGGCAAGTTATGATAAGTCCTAACTAGTAGCAATTTCTAACTGAGGCAAGCATAAGAGTGACCTCCAAAGTAGCCTCTGAACTCGATTTGAACCCTCTCAGCCCCTGATACCTTATTTGTTACACTTCTTTTCCCTCTTTTGGTCAGGATGGCATTGTTGATCCCATGGTGCCAGAGTCAGACCCATACCTGGGAGTCATCTCCCACGCTGCCAGGGAGACTTTCACCCCAGGATGTCATGTCCCACCTACAGGGGAGGGCAATGATTTCATTGGCAGAGTTGGGCTTAGAAAGAATGAGGTCATATTTGAGCAACAAAGGAGGTCCTTCAGAAGTAATTCTTAGGCACACCTATAGATAGGCTAAGTGTCTCCACTACATACATAAGCTTCCCAAGAGCAAGACTCAAGATCAAGAGTTGGCCTATTGATTTGGGTGTCCCTAATGTTTGACATGGTATCAGGGGTTTCCCCAGTGGTAAAGGTTAATATTCCATAATTTTTCTCCTATCCCTCAAGGGACTTTGCCAGTCTCTTAATATACCCTCAGATGGATCTAGGCATAACATTAAGATATACAGGATTAAAGGCTTATTCTTATTCTGGGCTCCCTGTGTTTGGATTGTTTAAATGATCTATCCAGACAAATTGAGTTAGATTATGCACTACAGAAAATTTAGGTTCTGGACAAAATAAACCTTTCTTCCTTTGGTCTCAAGGAGTAGATGAGGTTCTAAACTACAGACCATGTCTTCCTTACACCTGTGTTCTGAATTACCTTAATCCAGCCTAATTGGCTTCTTTCTTTTCTAAGTACCAGGTTATACACATATAAAACAGCCTCTCAGAATCCAGAAATAACAATTACTAAATGTGACTGCTATAAGTGCTTACAATCTAGGCCCCTGTTTTCTTATATGTATTTTTTAAATGAAACCATAAAATATTTGCTCTTTTGTCTCTGGGTTATTTTGCCTTACCAAATATCCCACAGGTTCATGTTGCATACCTCACAACTTCATTCCTTCTTTTAGCAGCAGACTATTCAATCATATGTACCCACCACCATTTACCAATCTACTTCTCAGTCAGTGCATCCTTCAGCCACCTGCATTCATTACGCATCATGTATAATGTCCAAAATCAACAGTCCATCAACACTCTCAATTTTAGATAGTTTCATTGTTCCCAAGAGAAAGATAACCAGTAAACACACCCTCACCAAATGAAAAATCTAAACCTCCCCTTAACTCTTGTCCCTCCCCGCATTACTTACCCCTGGTGTTGCTGTGGTGTTGTTGATGTTTTCCTCTTCAACATAGCCCATAGCATGCAATAGCAGTTTTCCCTCCGTACCCCAAACTTATACACTTTTTGTACAGATTCATACCTTTGTAGTTGTTCATGCAAGAACTTCTTTATATTTATAGCATCTCCCAAGATAATCTTGCCTCCAACCTCACTCTCATTTATCATTCAGAATCCTGTTGTGCTGCCAACCCTCTGAAGCCCCCCATCGCCTTCCCTGACTGAATTCCTTCTTCCCAGGTATTATTTCTGAGGTTAGCATGGACTTGCATAAGTGCACATAAGTGTGTTGTGATTTGTTTAATAACATGTTCTGAGTCTCTTAGTAGAATCTAGATTCCTTGAAAGTAAGACCGATGTCCTAATAATCTTTGTTTCCTTCCCAAAGGGCCTGGAATGCTGTAGAAGTTCAGTAGATGTTTTTTAAATTAAGCTGAACTTTGGGAGCATCAGAGGAGAACACTGGCAGGAGATGCCACAGCACAAAGGTGGTAAAATAAAGCATAGCCAAAGAACGATGATAGAAAATAACAGCAGGGAGATGGCTGATCTGGCACCTAGTACATGCTGAAAGAGACAGAAAATCTGACTCAAATTTTTTATTAAAAAAGGGATATTCTGAGTCTCTCATGACCGAAAGGTCCAGGGAGAGCTGTAGGTGCAGCTCAATCCAAGGGCCCAAACCATAGTACCAGCCTTCAGTCTATCACTTGACTTTGCACTCCAGACTCTCTTCTCCATCTCTATGTGAGGTCAGAGATCCTTGGCAGATCTGGGCCCATCCTGTCCAGAGTAGCATAGCTAGAAAGAACATGCACCTCTCTTCCAAAAATCCCAGCCGGAGTGATATTGATTGTCACTAGCTCTGCTGAAGTACCTCATACCCTGAACCAACCACTACAGCCAGGGGAATGAGATGTTCTGATTTTACAGCTGTAAGATAAGGATAATGACCATCCTGACAAATAATGTAAATAGCTCTCTGGTACAAATTGCTCCCATGGAAGTTTTATTGTTTGTTTGTTTTTATCATCATAATTGACTTTTTTTGCCCCCATACAAGTTTAAGCATACTATTGTAATGGAAGAGTAATAGATTAGGCACCCCAGCTTTGTTAGTAATCAGTATTTGAACTGGGCAAATCACTTCAAACAACTTCCAAACCTCAGCTTTCTTATCTACGAAATGAAGCTGCACTTGATTTCCATGGTCCCTTCCAGTTCCGACTACTACCCTTTAGTGCCCTCTCCTGGGTAAATTACCTGCCATGCTCCCACCCTCCAGGATAGCACCCTGGGGACCTGCCTGTCCTGATCCCTCCCCTGGCGCATCCTGACAGCCCTCCAGGCCTGGGTGTGTGACCACAGGAGTCATTGCAAGCCCAAGCCTGGCAAGGTTGGGTTGGGTGAGGATTTCGGCCCCTCTGGTTTCCCAGGAGTTGTTGCCAGTGCCACACACCCTGGGGAGCAAACCCCTGTGCTGGAGAACTCCCAGATAATGGAGGTCTTGCTGATTTTGCACAAGCACCTGTGCTGAGGCACTGAATAACTGTCTGAGGTGTTCTGAACTCAAGAGCAGGCTGAGTGAGAACAGCTGAAAATGTCCCCTGGACAAGGGTTTCCCAGCTATCCGAGGCCAAGTATATAGTTCCAAAGACAAGGTTGGAAGCATCCCCGGAGAACTCAGCCTCAAGAGACTGAGAACGTTCCCACGGTGATTTTCTTTCAAGGAATTAAGTAAATACTAAACCTTTAAGCACGAGGGAACTTTATCCTTGTGAAAGCCTTTTTGTATTTGATCCTTAAAGGTTAGGAATGTTCTGTACATCCCCAGCCCCTCCAACCTCCCCACCCCCTCAACGTTCAGTAGGGAGACCACAGGCTCAGACTTGTGAGAAGGAGAGGAGTCTTGGGAACACAGGGCTAGCAGCAGCCAGGTTGGGATCAGGACTTCAAAAACTCCTTAACCACAGCTTGTATTATTCTTCCAAACTGCTAGAGGAGCAGTTAGAATTAGGCTCACTGACCTCGAGGGACAGCAGTCCAAGATTCTGTTATTTTCCGCGTGGTATCCCTACAATGCACCAAGTGTCAAAAGTTTTATCCCATGATCGTGGGCCATTTTGCTCTGCACCACCCCCACCCCACCCCCTTTTATGTAAAGGAATGGGGCAGGTCTTGTAGAGGCTGAAGAGGAAGTAGTATCAATGTCTTTGCTTTGTCTCACCCAATTTCTCAGCTGCATGAGTTCTTAAGTCATTTAGGCATTTTACAGTAAGGGAAACTGAGGCCCAAGAGAGGAAGTGTCTTGCTCAAGGCCACATAGCCCAGCGTCCTACAACACTCTTTCCACAAAGGGCTATATTTCAGCCCTGGAGCCCTGGAGGGTGGCCCCTGACTTCTCCTTCCTCAGAATTTAGTGCTGAGAACAGAGTCCCCTGAAGAATGTTACCACCCGAAGCCCAGTGGCAAAGCGGGGAGGCCGGCCTGCTCAAGATCTGCTCTCTTGACTCCCTGTACCCTTCGATCCTGGTCCCCAATCCCCACCCCGTCGTCAGAACACAGGGCCCCGGGAGTGTGCAAGGGACCTGACACCCTCCAAGATCCAGATCCAGATTTTGAGGGACCCTGAGGCATACGCAATTCGGGGGGGCCTTTAAGAAAAAATAATACAAAATTGCACATATAAAATGCCCCCAAGCCCTCAGGAGGGACCCTGTCAGTAAGAAGCTCTGAAGTTTAAGCTACACTGACTTCTAGGTAAATCCATCCCTGCTCAGGGACTAATCCCAAGGGGCTTTGGGCATGAGGGGCAGGCCTTAAACTGCACCTCTGGTCTCAGTAGACCAGGGGACCTCCCCACCACTACCTCACCCTGGAAAGTGGAGCGTTGGGGCTCCTAGGTAGAAAGAAAGCAAAGTGGCTCAGGGACTCTCCAGTGGCCCAGCAAGGGGCAAGAAGTCATTTGTCCTGCAGTTGCTGGGGATGTTTCCTGGTTTAAGTCACCTGGCCTCAAGCCTCCCTTTACAGGGCCAGATGAATCTGTTTTACTCCTGGCCAAGAGTGGCTGCCATCTTGTGCAGCCAGCCCTTTCCAGGACTGTCCTAGTTTCAGGACTGAAAGTCCCATGTCCCAGGAAAACACCTACCTCATAGTCTGTTCTGGGCAAACCAGGACAGGTGGTCACTCTACTGTTGCCCCTCACTCATGGTGGGTCAGCTCTAACATAGGTCTCAGCCCAGTCCTCAGTCCCAAGCATGGGGTGTAATTATTATTCCAAACAACTGACCAAGTAAGAGGTTCCATATGCCGATCAGGAAGGGTCCACCACAGCCTGCCCTGTGCCCAGCTCCACCCTTACCCAGAAGGAAACAAGGCTTACTTCTTATTTTTATAAACGAGGAAGGGCTTTGTCAGTGAAATAAGATGGCACCATTGCCAGAGAAAATATAATAATAGTGTTATTGAGTCCTAATAGGTGCCAGGTTCAACATGGTGAGCTCTACATAAGCTAGGGCACTTAATCCTTGCTATAGACTATAAGGTAGGTGTTTTCCTTGCTTATTCCAGAGATAAAGAGCTGGCAGTTCAGAGATATTAATCAGCTTGCTCAAGTGCCCGAATGACAAGAAATTGAAGGAGAGGCCTCTCTAAAGTCCTTTCAGGGGTTCCGTTTAGTAGTAGAAAGCCTGGGCTCTGGGGTCAGATGGCCTGAGTTGGAATCTCAACACTGCCATTTGCAATGCGTGTGACCTGGACAAGTTTCTTACTTGGAAAATCAGATCGTTTGTGGGAGAGATTAAATGAGATGATATTCATAAGTTCAGCACCAAGACTGGTGTACATTAAGACTTAAAAAAAAAAAAAAAGGCCAGCTGTTATTCTCCCAGCTCTGACATTTTAAGACATAGTGAGGTTCTTCCCACTCCCTTTCCACCAGCCCCTTAGAACATCTATATTGCTCAAAGTCCATTGTACAGAGAGATATTAGAGAGAGATTCTTTACCCTTTTCTTTAAATATGTTTCCAGAAATGGATAAGATGTGTCCATGGTAGCCAGAGGGAGGTGGTTAGCAGAGATGGAGAATAGGAGAGAGTTGGCTCACGACTGGCCCAGAAGGTGCATGGCTATAGTATATATGGCCAGCTTATTTCCAGACAGTTGCCAAGAGAGACCCAGCAAATCCCACCTTCTAGGATTTCAGAGAATAGAGGCCCATGCAGGGCCATGCCTTGCCTCTGCGGTTTTCACACAGGACCCTGCCCTTGCTGGGGCTACTTCGGGATCTGCCTGACAGGTCCAACTCTTGCAAGATCCAAACCAGGCATGAACTGCTGCTATGAAAAGTGTGACTTTTACTGCAGGATTAAGAAACTGGCACCCTTTTTTTCAATCACATCAGAATGACTACCCACTAGGATTGACCAGTCAGATAATTTAAACCAAGTGCAGACCTCGTCACCTGCTCAGTAAGGGCCAGACACATTCACCCAGAATTTGTTGGCTATTCCACAGCCCCCTTTCTCATTTCTCTAGCCTAGTCAGGACTCTCTTCCACAACTCACAGCGGTTTCAGGAAGTCATGCTCCCAGCCAGGAGCTGAAGGAGCAGCTGAGAGGCTACAGCTGCCCGGGACCTGTTCCCTTCCAATCGGAGCAAGACCAGCTTTCCTCCTTGGGATCAGGAGATCCTCCTGGCCAATACGAGGCGGGCCCCCAGTGACTCACCGACAGTGTGTGATTTCCCAAGCAGCTGTTCTGGGACCAAAAGAAAGGCTGATAGAGTATGATTATCTGGTTTAGTGTTCCTGCTTTTGTTAAAATCCTACTATAAGGAAGTGGAGGTGGGGCTGGGAAAATGAAGGAAGCATCATTTTACAGTGTAGCCTCCATCTCCCTGCCAGGCAGCTCAGCCACAACTGCCCCTCCTCCATGCTGGAGACAGAGGTGCTCCCAGGTCCCAAGAGATGCCCCCTCTCCTTCTTCTCTCCTCTACGTGCAGGATGTTAACTGTACTGGAATTCACTTCCCTACAGTGTATGGGGCTGGGGGTAAAGAAGAGGAGAATAACCTGGCAGCCTCCAGGTCACCAGTGCTGAGCCAGGACGCAGAGTCTTGTGCAAAGTCTCCAGCTCCCAATCCTCGGGGATAGAGACGAAGCTAGGAAAGTGGGATGAAATCAGGAAGGAGGATGAACCCTTTTTCCATCACTCTAAGATATACTTTTAAATTTTTTGCTAATTATGTTTTTCTTAAGAAAATTTTCAAACATATTAAAAATAGAATGTATCATAAGTCTCCACATACACACCAGCCAGCTTCAATAATTACCCATCTTAAGATGCACAGTTTAGCATCTCTGAAATTGGGATATGTCTTGTAATCAGTGGATATATTTAACATAGTGTTTCTTTGTTTCCCCAAAGAAGCTATTAACAAGGGTCTGAAAGTTATTGAAAGTAACAAACAGCAAGGAAGAAACTCGACCAGAAAACAGCCATACCATTGAGCATTTTCAGACAAACACACACACACAAACACATACAACACACCAGCCTCCTTTTTGTTATTTGCAGGGTTTTGTCTAACAAATTCCACGTATTAATGTTTTCCCCATTTTTTGAAGGATCAAAGTCTAATAGTGAGTGGCTGGTCTGAGTCCCTCCTGGGCATGGTTACAGGGCTTCGGTGTCATTCAAATCCAAAGCAGAGTCTTGCAGTTTGAGTTAGCAAAATTCATGATTTCTAATATGCTTTCTTAATAAACTAAGTCCAGGAGCCCCACTGCTGCCTCTGAATCCCACGGATTCTGACCTTCCAGGCTGAGAATCCACCCCAGGAAGCATTCCAATGAGACTGGAAGAGCTGTGTAAGATGGGCCCTCCCCAGGAATCCAAAGCCTTCCGTTGTCTGGCCCGCTACTCCCATCTAGCCTCCGCCCCCCACCAGGGACTCTGCTCCAGCCAGAGAGTCTCCTCACCGCCCAGCCCCGGCCACCCCCCCTCCCACCAGTCACACCCATCCCTTTCTCCATCTGCTACCTTGCTACCTCAAGTAACCCCTCCAACCACCTCCTCCTTGATCATCATGGCGGGCACAGAGCACTTCTTTCTCTGAAGACCCGAAGAACTGTGTGACAGCACCTCTCATTTGTCATTAAGTATATGCTATCCTGGATTATTAATCATTTAAGATGAGTATATTCTCTCTCCCTGGATTAATCAGAATTCATTGACTTAAGCCAGTTAGGATGTGTTTGGGACCAGGAAGTCTGAGGGTGGGACTGGCTGCAGGCTGGCTAGACTCAAGAACTCAAGCTGTGCCAGCTCTGGTTCTCTATCTTGGGTCCTCTATCCTCTGATGGTCAACTCCTTTCTTCATATCATTCTCTCCCTCTGGAAGGATAAATGGCTGCCAATAGCTCCAGATTCCCACCATCCTTGCTTGGCACCTACCCAGGGACACAGGACTCTATGCTCCTGGCATGCAGTAAGTGTAATGTATGCTGTCACCTAAAGCACCCTTGCTCATAACAAGTGTTCAACAAACACTGATAACTACATAGCTCACAGTGCCCAAAGACAGACCTGGAAGGGAGAACGCTTCAGAGTAGATATTCACTGAATAAATACTCATGAGCATGATGCTATCCCATGAATAAACTCATTGCTTAGTTTTATAGGTCACAATAGTTCAGAAGATACTAAATTTCCCAAACAAAATACTAATTTTCAAAACAAAATTCTTTTTTGAAGACAGCCTGATCTTTCTTTCTTTTTTTTTCTCTTTTCTCCCTCCCTCCCTTCTTCCCTTTTCCTTCCTTCTTTTTTAAAATGAGCTAATTGCTAAATAATCACTAGCTTACAATATTCACTATTTTTCTCTCTAGTCCTGGTCAATTTAGTTCATTCTTTCATTCAGAATCTGCATGTTGACCGGGCTGGCTACACAATTTGTGGGATCCAGTACAAAATGAAAACATAGGACCCCTTATTCAAATCAACAGGAAAAAGTGCCCATAAGGGCCCAAGGAATATAAAGCTTTTTTCCTTTCTTGTATGGTTTCATTCTCAACTTGTTATACCATTTCATAGCCTAAATAAAGAAAAATTCAAATTTTAAATTCTCAGCATGAATTTTACCACCCTTCTTTATATTGTGCAATGTCAGTTTTAAATGCAAACATGAGGGCATTTAACATATACACAGAATCACTGGAATTACACAATTCCTATTTCATAACACATACATGCGTATGTAATTCATTTTCACCAGAACAATGGAAAGCTGCACAAAATGTACTCAACTGTTTTCATTTCATTTCTCAATACATGCACATTCTGCCAACACTGCTGCCTTCAGCTTACTGGTGAGTAGGAAGAGACTGGAAGGAAAAAAAACTATGTGTTGTCCTTTCTCTTTCCTTTTAGGTCATCATTAGCCATAAGTGATTGGCTAATAAAGAGAAGAAACATGAATAAGAAAGGATATGATAAGGTTCCTCAGGCATTCATGTTGCTTGACACCATTGTCTTCTTTCTATAGTCATTCAAAGTAAATTATGGTTCAAGGGAAAGCATGGCTTCTGGGGTTGTCAGTACCCCCCAACCCTACTCAGTCATCCACGTGACCCTCGTACCTTATGCTCACTGAGCCTCCCTGAATGCCTATTTATTGCAGGTCCACAGGAATCCTGTGGACGCTGCAAATGCTATATGGAAATGGGGTAGCAAGGAATGGCGGACACATAGATTTGTGCACATGTCCTAGGCTCACAGGCACACTCCATTGTCCCACCAAGCCTCGTGCACAAAGTACAAGTTCAAGGAGAAAGCTATTAGGGATTTCAAGTTGATGACAGCAGAGCACTAAAGCAAGTGTGGGGCTTTTTGGAGTGTGGGTCCCTGCTGTGACAGCATAGGTGGTAAGCCCATGAAATCAGCCCTGGCTGTGCCCCGCCCTGGAGACACAGAGGCAAATCAGACTGAATCTCACCAGCCTGGAGTTGCAAAGAGTACCGAATCCCAAAAACACTCCACCCTTGGTATCTGCTGTGGTGGGAAGAGCTCCTGAACAGGGTTTCCCAACTTGGTTCCAGGCCTGGTTCTATTTCCTGCTCTGGGTCTTGTTTTCCCGCCAGTTGAAGTAATAGCTTTCACCTGTCTTACCCTCCACACCTGTTTACGTGAGACTCAAATGAGAAAATGCAGCGTCATGGTTCCTAGATGAGCATCAGGTGGATACAAACAGGAGCCAGGGAGATGAGCATGCAGCTGCCCTGGGAGGTGGCCCAGAGTCACCCTTTCATGGGGTTGGCTCTGCCCTGGACACGCTGGGGGCAGGTGGAGAGAGCTCTGAGAAGGAGAGCTTCAGCCCATGCCTCGGTACTGCTCACTGCTCACCCTCTAGAGAAGGTCCAGGGTTTCTCTTTGCAAATCACTAAAGGAAGAAAGAGCCTTTCAGCTTCTGGGCTTTCTTTCTAAGTCTGCTTATATATAAGACATGTAAGGACTGTCAGCTGTCACAGTACTGAGCAGCCAGCATCCTACCAACATTCACTCTGCAAATGCATCTGTGCCTTTGGGGTGCCCGGCACAGGCCACAAGACACACAGGGACAGACTTACTGACATTCCTTTTGGCACTGGCTGTGGCCTGCCAGGTTGCAGGATTTGGGGGTTTTGCTTTACTCCCTTCCCTCTTGGTTTCATTTTCCCCAGACCTTTATGTATGTAGGCTTTCCTTCCATCCTTTCAGAAAATGGCAGTATATAAATAATTAAACAAACATAAAGGTCAAAAGCACAGTGATAGTCCTTGTCTTAAATAATTAAATGTGCAAACACATAAATTCCTAACAGAATGTAACCACTCATTGTCAGTATAAAAATGCTGATCTGGGGTTACTTTAGGGGGATCACTTTAATCCATCACATGGTCTTTGAGTTCCAGTTTTTTCTTGTGTCGAATGGGGTAATATTCACCCCTTCCCAGAGGTGTCGTGAAGATGCATGAAATTTGCTTTAGAAAGTTCAAAAACCTCATCCAGACGATGCACACAGCGAACCACTCTTAATATAATGTGGGCACAAACAGACCAACCGACAGCGGCTTGTTTCACAGTTAGCTGTATACCGCGAGCCAGGAGGACTTTTCCACAAAACTGCTTTGTACTTGAGAATACAGCTGGGCCTGTCATCCTTCCATATCTTTCAGCAAGAGGTTTCTCCTGTGGTTTGGAGAGCCTGGCCTCTGGTTTGAGAAGTACTGCCTTAAAGCGATGACAGAACTGAAAGCTCCTGTTATGTAGTCTGTATTGAAATTTACTTTAAAATTCTTTGGTATAAACAGTGCAATCGATGTGTTATGAAAATTAACATAGTTATTTACTTAGCATAGGCTCTACATTCACATTAGGAAAAATCACAGCAATGTCAAAACACAAAGGGAGAAGTCTTACTTCCACTTACTTCCTCTATTAGGCCAATTTTCAATGTCGTTTCCCACCCTCACTCACAGAGATAACTTATTAGTTTCTTGTGTATCCTCCCAGATATGTTTATACAGATACAAATGCTTATTCTCCTCCATCTCCATTTTAACAACATATGCATATTATGCACTCATTTCTGCTCCTTGCTCTTTTCGCTTAAGATCTTTCCCCACCATTTGCCAGAAAGCTTCCTTATTCTTTTATTACAGCTGCAGTGTCTCAATATACCAATTTTTATCTAAACTGTGTTGACAGATTGTTTCCGGTTATAAACTAATTTTAATCCACATCCTAGAAGTGGTTAGTTAGCATTCAAAGCACCACAGATAAAGAATCCAGAAGTAGCTAAAACAAGATTCAAGTGTGTTTCAGAATCAAAGTCAGAGGCTGCAATAATTAACATAAAAGAGATTAGAAATAATTTTTAGTTTTTTGTTGGTGAAATGAATGTCATTCAAGGTGATGAGAAAGAAGTTACAGTATCCACCACCCTTCCAAGACAAGGTGTAAGAATCCTTGCAAGCCCAGCAGCTTAACCCTCTGGAGTAGCAGCCTAGGTCTTGAGCAGCACCTGGTCTCAGGTTCCCCAACTTCGTGGAGGGCTCTGTGACCTGACTTGCTGTGCCTGGATGACCCTACCCAGAATATCGTGTCACCCACGTCTCAGGCTAGGCACCAGATGCATGCCTGCAGAGCGCGAGGAGGACATCTTCTGACTAGTTTTGTGCAGGCTTGCTCTTGGCAGAACTGCATCTAAGCCTTGTTTTCATTGTAACATGCCACCATGTGGAGAGCTTCTGCAGGAGGGGACAAGTTACCTCCCATTTCTGGAAATTGCTGAGAGAACATGACAAAGACCAATGAAGTTGGCTTAGGTCATTCCTGACAATCATGGGGTCACATCTTATCGTTAAGTGAGAGTGAAAGTAGAAAATCAAATTGATAAAAATCACCCTTGAAAATCCCTTAAATTTCCCAAACACTATACTACAGATGATTTCATATATACAACCCTTGCCCAGTTCCTGTAATTGATAGTCAAGATTTCTCTAAGATCCTTAGTTTATTTCTTCATTTCTTCTTCAAGGACTTGGGCAAAATCATTACTTACCTGTCTGGCCACTAGCAGTAGGGGAGGGAGGAAGTGCTGGGGAGGGTGTGGGGGAGGGGGCATGTAGGATGTGGGAGGGGGGAGGTAGTTGGTCCTTTAAAGCAAATTCAGTAGAAGAAAACTGGAAAAGGCCCCAGGCTTTCTCTCCCAGTTAAAGCCTTGCCAGTGGCCCCCAGTAGCCAGGGGTAGAAAACTGGGGCTGAGTTGGGGCTAGGGCCCAGTGGCAGGCATCCCACAATGGCTGTTTTCTAGATTGCATTCCTCCCTAATGTCGGAATAGAGGTGGGGCCTGCACACCAGCAGCTCATCAGCCCCTTGTCAGTCCCCAGCCTGTTTTTGGCCCTGGCACAAGTTGCTCAGGTGTTCCTAGAGTCAGGAAGGCCCCAGGAAATACATAGACTGGCCCTGGCCAGGAGGAGCTTGGCAGGACACTGCCCCGGGGTCAAGCCTCAAGTTTCTGGGAAAGTGCCTCGAACTACAGGTCTGTGTAGAAGACCTTTTCTCAGTAGAAACCCCACACTTCCTCCTTCTGACTGTGGGAGCAATCTCCTTATGAGGCCTGAGGAATATCAGGGATCCACTCATGGATCCTTTTTCCAGCCACCTGTCCTCAGACAAAACAAAACAAAAATCAAAATGGGAAAAAGCAGAGCCTGGTTCAGGCTGATTTCTCCCCCTGATATAAATCAGAAATGATGCAGGAAGCAAATACCTATCCCAAACAGATTGCTGAAGGCCTACTATGTGCCAGACACTTCAGAAGGTTCTAGACTAATCAGAGAGAGAAAAATGTCCACATAGTATACCAAGTGCCCTCACAGAGGTGCTAAGGAGCCCAAAGGAAGGCATTTCCAACTGCCTGGAGAGCCAAGAAAGGCTCTAAAGGGGAGATAATGCCAGAGCAGGGTCTTAAAAGGGAAATAAGCAGTTTGCCAGGTCCAAAAAATGACAGTCCAAGCAGAAGGAATGGCAGAGCAAAGGCCCCCATAGGTAGGATCTCACAGCTGCTTAAACTGAATTACAATTAAAGTGAGATTTTAGGTAAAGATCTCCCATGTGATCTTTCTCAACTGGAAATCTCCCAGTACAGTGACATTCACCTGCTGGGAACTTAAAAGGAATTTAGTTTATTTTTAAACAAATAAACACAACACTCCCTCAGAAGGCTGGATTTGGCTCTGAAAGCAATAAAGCAGGAAAGGGTGTGAGAGATATCCAGCATGGATTCCAGTTTGACCAAAATTTATTAAAATGTGTTATATGGATAGTGAGTCATTCCATTGAAATTCTTGAGCTTTTATTCTTAGAGATAGCAAACCCCAGCCAAGAAGTCTCAGGTTCTTCCAAACAACATGTGTGCTTTAAAGTTAGCTGCATCTTCCGTGAGTCTCCTCCCTGTGCCAGAGCTGACCTGGGATGGGGATGGGTGGGCATGGAGAAAAAAGCTATTGGGCTCACTCTGTAAAAAGGAAGTTCAATAACGAGAAGACAGCCAGACCATCCAGACCCCTTTGGGAAGTGTCTTTAAACTGTGGGATAATCACCAGCAGTCTGGGAGGCATTTTCAGAAACCGTCCCCAGGTCAAGCAAGTTGAACCCAGTCCAAACTGTGTCCTCACCACTACTTGGAAACCAGCAGATCCCCCCACCTGCAAACCACTCTTAACTTGTGCACGGACTGCCTCCCAGTCAAGAGGCAACCCACTAGCCAGACCTACCTTGGGTCTTTCTCCCCACGCCCCATCTGGAAGGAAAATAGCTGTGAATTGCTCTGGGTTTGTAACTTCCTTCCCTAATATGCTCACTGATAGGACTTTCCTTCTGTCTCACTTCTCCTCTACCTTCTTACACCCATGACCCACCAACACAGAGAAGCAGTACAGCCTCGAAGCTGCTATGGAGACCACAGCCTGTCCAGAAAGGTCACAGCCCAGAGATGACAGTTGTCAGCTGTTGATTTCCCCATGACCCAGAACCCCACCCTCACCTCCATGAGAGGCAAAAACCTTGTTTTTTGAAAATTGGAGAACTTTAAAGAGATAAGCCATATGTGTGGTGGTTTTCCAGTTCTCATACTATATTTCTCTCTTTTTATGGCTGGAATATTTAATAAATATTTAGTAATACATATTTCATTACTTTAAAAATTCACAGATCTCTTGGGAATACAGTTCATTATAAAATATTTGAACAATATAGATAAAGCAAAGTCCCCTTGATGGCTCCATAACCTCATCAGACTTAACCATTGTTTGAACTTTGAGGTGTATCTTTGCAGACAGTTTATATGCATTTCCCTGGCATCTAGCACTGCACCAGGCACATTACAGGTACCGGGGGAGAAGGAAACACAAACCAAAACACAGCAAAAACCATTTTGCTTTATTAGAAATTTCTTGGTGAATCTCTGAGTCTCCACAGCCACTGAGTGGCCCTTGGCAGAGGAAGAAGTACATAAACATCTGTCTTCTCTGTTTTACGTCTGACAGCACAAGCATGTTTTTCCTCATTTTATTCAAATGTTTGGAAAAATCTATGAGCAAGCATTCCTCCACCGTCTGCTGACCTCCCTGTGGCCCCTTCCCTAGACCACATTCCCAGGGGACAGGTTCTCATACTCTGAAGATGTTTGTCCTCAACAAGGCCCTTCCAAGAAGACAATATGAAAATGAATCAAAACTAAAACTCAGGGGTGGGCCACGGTGGCTCAGCAGGCAGAGTTCTCACCTGCCATGCTGAAGACCCAGATTCGATATTTGTTGCCCATGCAAAAAATAAATAAAACTCAGGGGTGGGAGTCAGGGTTTTTGGAAGGCTCAGGTTAACACAGAGGTGTTTGCTCATGGGAGAGCAGCCAGATGTGCTGGCCAAGGAGGACACAGCACAAACTGGAGTTTGGGACGCTGGCTTTACAGCCCACTGAAAATAGAAAACAGTGTGTTCCAATGTTATTACCCAACAAAAAGGGTTTTCTCATCTACCCCTCCTGGAAATGTCCAAAGACTTTAACCAGCTGGGTCACTGAACACTAGCAGGACGGGAGTTGGGCTCAACATTGGCCACAGGTCTTTGGAGAAAACGAGATCCCAAGACTAGCATTACTGAGAAATTTTGGTGAGAATTTTTGTGTTTTTAAGCTAGTTCTCAGAGATAAAACACTTTGTGGCCTTTTTTTTTCTTTTATAACCTTTTTGAGGTATAACGAACATACAAAAAACCACGCATGTTTAAAGTGTACAATTCGATGCGCTTTGACATGTGTACATCTATGAAACCAACACTTCAGCCAAGATACGGTACATTTCCATCAGCCCCCAAAGTTTCCTCCTACCTCTTTGTAATACCTTCCTCCCCTCCCTACTCAGGCAACCATTAATCTGCTTTTCATCACTATAGGTTAGTATGCATTTTCTAGAATTTTATATGAATTCCAATTGTATACTATGTGCCTTTTGTCTGCATTCTTTTACTCAAGCATAATTATTTTGAGATTCATTCACATCATTGCATATCATTCCTTTTTGTTGCTCAGTAGTATTCCACTGTTCAAATTCACCACAATGTGTCGAACCATTCACCTTTTGATGATCATACGCGTTGCTTCCAACTTGGGACCTTTACTAAAAAAGTGGTAAAGATTTGTGTCCAGGTCTTTTTGTATGAATATGTATTGTCATTTCTCTTGAGTATGTACCTCAGAGTGGAGTGGCTGGGTCGGATTAGTGGGTTTTTAAGTAGGCCCAGGGTTTCTATTTGGCATGGGGAAGGGATGCAGTTCCCATTTCAAACATGGCAGCAGCTCCTTGCTTATTTGACCTCCTCTGTAAGTTTTCTTTTGAAGAAAGCTTTCCAAAGCCAAGGGGAAAAAACTCTCCTTCTAACTACTGTTCCCTGCACTCCAATCATTTATAGGAGAAGAAAACTGGGTGCAACAAATCCAGACCAAGGTTAGAGGACTAGATGCCAAGTCTCTGCACATTCCTAAGCCGGGGGGGTTCTAGGCCAGTGACCACGGCCTCTTCACTTTCACCTCCACAGAGAGAGTAGAAGCTGCTAGTAGGATCAGGTTGGCATCTGATAAAATCATATCCCAAATATGCAGACATTTCCTTTAGAAGCCCACAAAGCCGGACACAGCATACAATTTGGGCCAAGGGGTCAGGAAAGCTTTGCTGAGGGGATTTTCCACAGCTGCGAAGCACTGTCCAGGGAACCTACAGGCCCTTTAACCCATCTGAGTCAAACAATGACAGAGGGAAGGGCTTATGTCACCTCTTTGTCGTTTACCTTCCAGGAAAGTGAGAGGAAGGGGCTCTCTGGGAACTCATCCTCACTTCACCACCCTTCCAAGGAAATGGAAAGGCCTTTACTCCAGGCCACCCCAGCCTGGCAGAGCCAGGGCTAAGTCCTGAGGACACCAGCTGAGCTCTTTCATCTCCATTTGCCCAGCTGTTTGAGATGAAATGCACATGTTGTGGCCCCAGGTTTGGCCCGCGGATTGTTCTGTACCTGAGCCCTGCAATCCCCTAAGGCCTTGAGCCTGAGTCCAGGAGGAATCTCTTGTCTTGCCTTTGGAGAGGACATTCCCCTGCCCAGGTTCCCTTGGAAGAAAATGCCTCCATCCTAAGTGCTGGCATCTTATTTTTCCTTTCAGGGCTTCTTTCTGACACAATGCTCCTCCATTATGTTGTGCAATTTGGCTTCTGGGCCTTTCTCTCCCTGCCAAATTGAGCAGCTTGTTAAATCTACACAGGGTCTGGTCCTGCCCCCAGTAACTGACTGAATCTGAGCCTCTGAGGTTGGGGCCCCAGAATCAACCTTTTCAACGAGATTGCCAGGTGACACTGAGCCTCCAGCTAGGGCTTACAGGTCACCAGTTGCAGGCTTTGGACTCTGCCTTCTAGAAGCATTTGCATTTTCTTGAGGGCCTGGCAAAGACCAAAAAAGGCTTGACCCCCAGAACTCGCAGGTAGACCTTGGTCAGCATGCTTTGTGAGTGGAGATGGGGGAGACGGACGTCCTCTTTACAAGAAACCAAGCAGGATGGGCTAAGGGCACCAACCGCAGAAAGCAGAGACCTGGGTGCAGCCACTCTGCCTTTAGGCCGCATGCAGTTCAGTGTGGTGAAAACTGAGATAGGTCAAGTAACAAGGGCTTCCGAATTTTGTACAGCATGTATAGTTTTTTTCACCTGCAGAAAAAAAAAAATGTAGTTTTTCACTGCATTTTATCTCCCCAGAACCAGGTATTGTCATCTCCACTTGACAGACATGGAAACTGAGACACAGCAAGGCAACAGTCTTAGGCCAGAGGAGCTTGGAGCCAGGAGGTAGGTGGAGACAGGTGAGGGCAAACCCAGCTCTGGGGGTCAGAGGTGAGAGTTATGCCTCTACTGCTACCAGGGAAAGGTGGCCTCTAATCCCCACAATCTTATGTAGCTCCAAGGACTCTTGTTCATAAACCAATTTGCCATGAAATATGAAAAGTAGAGAGGCTTCACTTTCTTTTTTACAAGACTGAGGCAAAGGATGGCAAAAGCTTTGCTTTTGTTGTTCTAAAAAAAGATAGAAAGCAACCAGTAATCATTTCATTGCTGATGTTATGAATTTGCTGGTTATAGGATTCTTAAGATTGAATGGATCATAGTTATTTGTAATTATACCTTAAAAATATTTTTTTTCTGAATCACACTAAAGAAATATGGAATGAGAAAGGCAGAGCCTCAGGCCACCAGTGTTTTCCTGGTGGTGAGAACATGGAAGAAGAAACAAGCCTCTCCTTGGCATGTGGCTGCTGCTTTTCCCTGGAAGTCACTTAATTAACCATCTAGAATTTCATTTTGACATTTATTTATTGAGCATATACTATGTGCTTGACAATGTGCTAGAAATCCGCTTAGGAATGAGACATCGCTATGCCCTAGTCTCTGCTCTCAAAGGGTTTAGAGGTGAGCTGGGAGGAGACCAAATCATGCAGAGCCTCACAGGATTGGACTTGGTCTTCAGAACAATGGGGGACCACAGAAGGGTTTATATAGGAAGGCACCTGCTCGTACTTTAACTTTGTGGTGCATAATCCAGGAGTTAGGGGAAATAGTGATAATCCAGCTCTCCAAAAGCTGAATCTAGGTCTAGGGGACCAAATGAGGTTAAGTACAAAAATCAGAGGTACAAGCAATTTGGTGTAAGAGCAAAGAGGCTAGCGTGATTAATTCTGATTGGAGAATTTAGGGAAGGCTTCATAGAGGAGGTGGCATTTAAGCTGGGTCTTGAAGGGTATGGTTGTGAGGGCGGAGGGGAGGTGGATGGCTTGGGGACCTGGACGTACGGCCTTGGGAACAGCAGTTCATCTGGCAGGGTGGCCCACTGGGAGGAGAAGGCAGGAGAAGCCGGTTAGGACAAGCCTGTTCAACAGCACCTTGAGGAACTGTGCCTTTTTCATTAAAGAGAGGAATGCTAGAAGGAGGACATAGTTCATACCCCAGCAGGGATCTGCTGTCACATTGGCCGTCCAGGTAAAAGCAGAACATTACTTATCTGTGGGGGCCCCCAGAAACTGAGTCTGGCTCCTTCTTTACTCAGGATGATCCCTGAGGAGACCAGAGAACTAAGAGCCACTCAACTGCTTGCTTTCCCCCAACCATCTCTTTTATTCAGAAATATCAGGGTACTCAGGAAGATTCAGGCTACAGGGTACAAAGCCTATCAATTATGAATATGTATTGAATAAATAAATGAGCAAATAAGTAGAATAATGGGTCACTGAAACCTTCAAAGGGAAGTCACAAAAAGACAGTGCCTGTCTGTGGGAGCGTGTGTGTGTAAAAGGAAAGCGGTGCGATCCTGTCCCTTGGAGTAATGAGGCTGGCAGTGCTTCTGAGGAAGGGAAGGGAGGGCTCAGACTGAGCAGAAACTTCAAGTTTCTTATTTCTGCAGCTCCATCTCCACCATTGCCTGTCACACACATATTACCCCACCCCCAAAACCCCAGCCCAGGGCCAAGGCTGGATTCTCGACATTAGGAAAAACTCTACCCCTTCCCTGGTCCTGAGCCACATTCCAAGGCTGTGAAGATTCTGCACTCTCTCATGTGGGCAGCAAAGGGCTCACTAGAAAGCCTTCCACGTCTCTCCAGCCATTAGTTCTTTTTACCCCAGGTCCACTTCCTATGAGTCCACATGTGAAGCTCACCAGCTAAAGCCTCAGCCCGCCCCAAGTCGTGCCAGATCCTTCCCCTCACCCTAAACATCTTCGTCACTCCCCAAGCTCAGCCCACAAAAGCTCACCTTGGTGCACACAGGGTGAGGACAGAGGGCAACACTGCCTCCTCCCCAGACACCCTCCCTAATCTCATGACCCAGAAGGCAGTATAGTGCTGTGGTTCCTGCGGGCTAAAATGGAATTCTACCTCCTTTTCTCATCTTCTCAGGGCCTTACCAGTAAATGGGAATAGCAATTACACACGTCTCAGGATTATAAGGACCAAATGGCTATTTACTATATAAGAAGTCATTACCAATTCAGTCTAGACATATGAGCAAGCAAAAAATTTTTTTCCTTTAGCTCTGACTCCCAATTTCCACTCCAGCTGCAGAGAACTGGAAAAAGTATTGCTCCCACTCTTATAACAACCAAAGAAAGCTGGAAAACTGCAAGTTTACAACTTTTTTAACCCAACCAGACAGCTGAGGTTGTAAGATAACCAACTAGCCTGAAAGCTAAGGAAAGGCAGATGTCTGCATGGACAGATGGGTTATAAACACTCACTCACTGGGGCAGATGTAACTGTGCACCTGTGCGAATTCTGGATTCCTTAACAAACTGGTGAAAACTGTGTGTGGGCAGGCAAGAAAGTGTGAATTCCATAGTGGGAGACTGCACTCTCTTTCAGACTTTTCTTCACATACCCCAAGGTTGAGTAGAGTCCCTAGAAAGTTTTCTTTGGGATTCAGGACTGGGGGAGGGGAACAGCACTCACCACAGGAAGAGGGACAATAA
This sequence comes from Myrmecophaga tridactyla, assembly GCA_004026745.1. Lineage (NCBI taxonomy): Eukaryota > Metazoa > Chordata > Mammalia > Pilosa > Myrmecophagidae > Myrmecophaga > Myrmecophaga tridactyla. The sequence goes on along the minus strand of PVIY010013784.1, from coordinate 36,563 downwards.
AACCCCACTCAAATGTCTGTCCCCCATTTCTTCTATGGGAAAAAAGCCTTAATCTATAGAGGAAAGGGTAATAACAACCTATTAGGGCACCAGTGAAGAGTCATAAGATTTGGGGTAGAGAAAGATAAAAATTTCTCTACTCTTGGGGGAGAGACAGGAATGTGTTCCAGGCCAAGAACTACCTGCCAGATACCAAACCACAGCAAATGAAAGAACCAGACTTAGATACAACACAGATAGGGAATTTAAGATAACTATGGTTAATATGCCAAAAGCTGTACTGGAAAAGATGGACAAATGCAGGACCACATGGGTACTTTCAACAAAATATGGGAACAATAAGAAATAACCTGATGAAAATTCTGGAAATGAATTCATTAATAGACTTGATACAGCTGAGGAAAGAATCAGTGAACTTAAACACTGGTCTATAGAAATTACCCAAACTGAAATCAAAGCGAAAAAAGAACGGAAAAACAGAACAGAGGGAGGTGTGATGGTGGCTCAGTTGCAGAATTCTCGCCTGCTGATGCAGAGACCTGGGTTCGATTCCCAGTGCCTACCTATGCCAAAAACAAAAAATAAAAAACAGAGCAGAGCATCCAAGAACTGTGGGACAATATCAAATATTCTAACATATACATGATGAGTCCAATAAATAAATGAAAAAGGAAATGAGGCAGAAGAAATATTTGAAGAAATAATAGCTGAAATTTTCCAAAATTAGTGACAGATACCAAAACAAAGATCCAAAATGCTCAGAGAAAAACAATCAAGATAAATACCAAAATGCACACACACACCTGAGATATCAATACGAGTGATAAAAACAAAAGTCAAAGAGACCATCTTGAAGGCAGACAAAGGGAGAAAACATGTATACAGAGGACAAAAGAAGTACAGCAGACTTCTTGTCAGAAATCATGCAACTTAGAAAAGAGTGGCATTAAAGTGCTGGAAAAGAAAAAAACAATCTCCACAGAAGTCTATACCCACTGAAAACATCTTTCAAAAATGAAGGAAAGGGCCATGTGATGGTGGCTCAGTGGCAGAATTCTCACCTGCCATGACAGAGACTGGATTTGATTCCTGGTGCCTACCCATGTGGAAAAAAAAAAAAGAGAACAAAGGAGAAATAAAGCTTTTCTCAGACAAATGAAAACTGAGCAAAATAATTTTCAGCAGACCTGCAGTACAAGAAATTTTAAAAGAAGTTCTTTAGGTACAGGAATATGATACCAGACTGAAGCCTGGATTTATAACACACACAAAAATGCAAGCAATAGAAATAGAATAAATGATGGTAAGATAAAATTATTTTTAAAAAACATTTCATTGCTCTAAAAGATAAATGACTACTGTCCAAAGCTGAAACAGTGTGTATTTTGTGTTTATAGCATAGCAGAAATAAAATGTAGAATATAGTATTACATATTACATGCTGTATTACATAAAAGTAATATAGAGAAGTAAAATTTCTTTTTTAACGGAATGTTTAGATCATTCCTTAGAATACAGATTACCAGACTGGACATAAAAGCAAAACCCAAATATATGCTCTCTACGAGAAATTTCTTTAAATATAAAGAAATAGTGCAAACACTGAAAAAAGAAAGCTGGCTTAGCTTTATTAATATGAAACAAAGACTTCAGAACAAGGAACATTATCAGAGATAAAGAGAGACATTATATAATTATAAAGGGCTCAAATATCCAAGAAGACATAATAATTCTAAATATATATGTACCAACAAAGAGCTACAAAATATATGAAGCAAAAGCTGATAGAACACAAGGAGAAATAGTCAAATCCACAGTTATAGTTAGAGGCGTCAATACTTCTCTATCAGTAATTGCTAGAACATGAAGATAAAAATTCAGTAAAGATATAGAAGACCCGAACAACATTATCAAACAACGTCACCTAATTAAATTTATACAATACTCCACTCAACATCAGCAGAACGCACATTCTTTCTAGTTCACCTGGAACATTCACCAAAATGGACCATATCCTGGGTCATAAAACATACCCAAACAACTTTCAATGACTTTAAATCACACAAAGTATGTTGTCAGACAACAACAGAATTAAACTAGAAATCAGCATCAGAATAAATATGGAAATCCCAAATTTGGAAATTAAAAAGCACACCTCTAAATAATCCATGTGTCAAAGAGGATGTCTCAAGGTGAAGCAAAGTATATTTTGATCCCAACAAAATGAAAATATAATGTATCAAAATGTGTGGGATGCAGCTAAAGCAGTGTTTATAGGAAAATTTATAAAATTAAATACATATGCTAGAAAATAAAAAGGTCTCAAATCAGTGATCTAAGCTTCCATCTTAATAAATTAGAAAAAACAAATTAAACTAAAAGTAAGAAGTAAGAAAATAACAAAATTAGACCAGAAATCAAAGAACAGAAAACAGAAAAAAACAATTAATAAATGAAACCCAAAGCTGTTTCTTTAAAAAGATAAATGAAATGGATTAAACTCTAACCAGATTGACAAAGAAAAAAGAGAGAAGACACAAAATACCAACATCAGAAACGAAAAAGGGGACATCACTGCAGACCCAACAAATATGGGGAAAAAAAGGAATTCTAGAAAAACTCTAGTCCCATACATCTGACAACTTTAAATTAAATGGAACTGAACCTTGGAAGGTACAAAATACCAAAACTTATTCAATTCCACAGTCTCTTCCAGGAAATAGAATGGAATGGAACTTTTCCCCAATTTATCCTGAGGCCATCATTATCCTAAACCAAACAAAGATAGCACAAGAAAAGAAAAATACAGATCAGTATCACTCATGAACACAGATGCAAATAGTCATCAGCAAAGTATTAGCAAATAGAATTTCGCCACACATAAAAGGTTGATACATCATGGCCAATAAAAGTTCATTCCAGGAATTCTTGTCTGGTTCAACATTTGAAAAATCAATGTATTTCACTATTAACAGACTAAAGAAGAAATCCATATGGCCATCTTTCCATTCAGCTGGAAAGAAAGCATTTGACAAAATTTAACATTCGTTCAAAACCCAGAAGCAGCAGGAAATTTCCTATAGCAAACATCATTCTAAATGGTGAAAGAATAAGTGCTTTTTCTCAAGATAAGGAACAAGGTGAGGATTTCCTGTCACTACGCCTATTCAACATCATATGGGAAATCCTGTCAATGCCATATGGCAAGAAAAAGAAATAAAAGGCGTAAGACTGGAAAGGAAGAAATAAATTAGCTCAACTCAAACTCCCATTTGAACCATGAGGGTAATCCAATCTCAGTCATTACTGGATCTCTTCCCAGCAGGTTTTGTGTGGGTTTTGCAGTCTCAGGCTGCACCATGGTATCAGGGAGGCCCTTCTTTTCATTAGTAAGCTGTCCCATTGATGGCCCCCTAGACATTCATTGTCATAACTCTCATGACCCCTTCAGGTCCAGCAGCACTCACTCACTTGGGGTGCAGAAAACTTTGGAAAGGCTTCCAGTGCCTGGAGAGCCATGTCTCTAGAGTACCCAATAGCAATTCTAGAAGGGCCTCATGACCACTCTGAGCTCTGCCACTGAGTGTTGTGTGGTTTTCCTCTTAGACTCACTCCCATTCTCATCTTTGACCTCTCTTTATCTGAGTGAAATCCCTCTCTCCTCTCTGCTTACTCTCAAAGGCACCCTTTCCTTCCTCATTTTTTCTACAATTTCCCATGGTTCACTAAATTCTAAGAATATTTAACAGTGGAAAATAAACAATTTTCCTTCCTTGAGAGTAAGGAGGTATTAGTCTTCCTATTTTTCCAGGAAGTAAAAGAAGATATTTATATTCCAGTCTTCCAAAGCTGCAGAAAAAAATTCTAAAAAGTAGTGAAGATTCCAACTGATTGTGGATTTGCCTATTTCTCCTTCAGTTCTATGAGTTATCACTTTACGTATTTCGAGACTCTGTTGTTGGGTACATACCTATTTAGGATGGATCTTCCGGTGTGGACATTTAGTCTCCCGGCTTCTGGTAACAGCACCCTTCTTCCATTCATAGCTCCTGTCATCTGGGGGCCCAACCCCCCATGCCCATGGGAACGGCTGGCTTAGCAGTACATTCATGACCCCATATGGTCTGATCAGAGCCAGTAAGCACACCCCAGGGACTTTCATTGGACTCCTGACCAGGTCTGAGTCCCTCAGACCATAAGACATCCTGGGTGCCTCAGGGCTGTCTGTCAGATAGCTGCTGCAGAGTCAGCTATCACTCAGTTTGTGCTCAGCATTCCTCTCCTCACTACAAGGTACTCACAGATGTTGGCAGGCTGTGTCTCCTGAGATCTGAGCCCTGAGGTGAATGACAATCTGTGACTCAGTTTAGAGTGGTTCTGGCATGAGTTTTTTTTTTTTTTTTTTTTTACTATTTATGCATAAAAGTACTGCCCCGATCCCAGTTGACAAAATGAGTTAGGCTCACTTAAAATAGCCTCATTAAAATAATAATAATAGCCAACTTCTGAGGATCCTGCCACTCCATATAAAGTATTTTGTTAAAAACTCTTGTGAGTTTTTTTTATCCTTTTCTTTGGGGCCTTCTGACAGATCAGCCTGACATGGCAGGGCCCCTTGCCTTCTCCTCCAGGAGCTTATCTTCCTGAGTCATCCCCAGGAGTACCTGACCAGCCAGGAGAAGCCAAAGGCAAACACTGGCCCCAACACAATTGTCCATAATATAATCACTTCTATTAATATTTCCTGAAAGAGACCTTCAAACTCCCAACAGCCCTCCAAGCCCATCTATCCAGTCTTATTCATTTATTTCTGTTTCATCTACTCTGTACCAAATACAAAAAAAAAAAAAAAAAAAAAAAGGTGCTAGGGATCTAGCTGGGGACCTACATGATCCCTACTCTCATGGACCTGACAGTATGAGGCAGAAATACAATTTAAGCAAATACCCACACCCCTATATAATGACTATGTAACCAGGTGCCCCTTTTGCTGTGTCTCTGGTCTGGAAGGCCCTTTCTGTTTCTCTCCACCAATCCTGAGCCTGTTTGGCCAACTGAAGTCTTGTCACCTCCACAAAGCATGCCATGTCTGCCTTCAGGCTCTCTTCCTTCTTTCCTCTTCCAGCAGAAAAAACTCATTTGCCCTTACAGATTGTGGAGTCTTCCTGTCAAAATGGTTCCAAGCATTCACACTTTGATTGCTAAATTTTGACAGATAAAATATAAAAAGAGATAACCAAAAGGCTTACCCAGACTCTAAAACAAGGTAAACATCTTTGTGGACAAGAAACAGAAACACAAAGTGGCAAGTGGGGCTGAAGCTTGGGCCTGCCGGGCTCCAGAGCTGGAGGGGCAAGGAGTACTTAAAGTGCTCCGTGCAGGGAATTAGAAGACATTCTAATTAGAATGAGGTTCATTGCTTGAAGGCAAACACTGGTGTAGAGCTGTCTTCTCACCCATGAAATTGGGCAGGCCAACCTCTGCCTGGGACCATGGATTTTCAAAATCTGCAGGCTTAAGAAGCAGTAGGACACGTCATCGCTCTGTGACCAGGAGCCAAGGTAAGCGATCCTCTTCCTTTATAGGGAGAAAAGGACAACTAAATCCCTCACAGTAACAACATGGTGGGTGTTTCAGGGTCATTAAACTGTGTGACGGCTCTTGGCATGATTGGTGAAAGGATAGAAATACTTGATAACTATACATTTTGTTGAAGAAAATTATAGTTGATATGATGTTAAAATTTAAATGGAAACCATTAAATAAATAGAATTAGAACCCATGGCTTCCAAATAGTAGAAATAGAAGTACAAAGAAAGATCTATACACCTATACCCAATTCAATATACAGCACAGATAGAGGGAAAACGAAAAGAAAAAAAAGATAGAGAGCATAAAATGAAATGGTTCACAATAAATGCAAATGGATTAATGTCACCTATTTAAAGACATAATTACCAGATGAAATTAGAAAAGAAAGCAAAATCCAATTACATGCTATAGGCAAGACACTAGACAAAAATCCATACAGAGAGTTGAAAAGAAAGGGATGGTGAAAAGTACACCATGCAAATACTAACCTATAGCAGCTAGTATAGCAATTTTAATATAAAAACAAAATAGAGTTTACAACAAAAAGTATTAATAGGGATTAAAAAGAGACCCTTTCATGACAAAAATAGGAGCATGCTTCTAATTGCTTTCTACAATAGATATAGTTATTTTTAGCAAGATGTGTAGCCTCACAGAATAAAGAGTGTACTTCCCAGCCTCTCCTGCAGGTATGATCTAAGTGTAGGCCAATGGCAAATAAACAGACATATCATGCAACAGGAAGCTTCCTTGAGAGACAAGGGGTGCTTGCCCTTTGCCTCTTCTTAATTTCCAACCCATGCGGCTGTGCCTTGGACCCAGAGGATGACAGCCACATCCTCAAGTGGGGGAGGGTTAATAGGGAGCAGCCCGAGTCCCTGGGTCTCCATGGAACACAGCTGCCCCACCAGCCCTAGAAGGCATACCTCTGGACTTTCTGACTCATATTGAGATTTCAGTTACTCATTGGATTATTACTAATCCCAATAATACTAATGGTGTTATGTTATTTTTTTATGTGCACATACCTGTTTCCTTAGCTAGACTCTATGTCCCTTGAGGGGAGAAGTGGTGTCTTAGAACATTTCACTGTGCCTAAACTAGCAATATCTAGCTTTGTGATCAGCCTTTACTATGGCCCAGCCTAGGACCGAGGCTAGTGAGTTAATCTTACTTGATGACATAGTAAAAATTGTAAAGACCCAGTTGTGTTCTAAGCCTCCTATAGCTTCCATAGGGTGGAAATAATTCATCTTTGTCAATCAAAGCCTCCAGGTCTAAATTTAGAATGTGCTTGCAATGTCTGGAAGTCTATTCATCTCGGAGATTATTACCCAGCTCAGGGCTGTCAGGAACTCCCTTCACAAGTCTAATATTCTCCACCCAAACTCACACCTTTCCAACCCTTCCCAACCCTTCTACCTCCTGCCTGGAACCCTGGGCATTCCTGGAAATAAACAAGTTAATTGCCACTGAGGATGTGTCTACAGGATGCTGTTGTTGTTAGCAAAAGGTGCCCTTTGGGGAGGAACACACATTTATTTCATGATTGAAAATAGTATATACATAGGCAATTCCACCGAATTCTTACCATTAAAGCTGATTCCTCTTAGTCCTGGCTTCTGCTCCTTTCTTGAACCTCATAACCCAAAGTGCCCCTAAGCAATGGCTCTGTTTCTGGCCCCTATATGACAGATGAGGGAATCAGAGCTTGCAGAAGTAATGTGATCCTCTTAGATGGGCCCAAGGGTGTCCTGGAGGAGGATGTAGAGTCTCAGGGACTGTGATGTCCACTAGAACAGTTCAGACTGGATGTGGGGAACCTCAGAAAGGAGCATATTCTTGGTGAGGGGGGATTGCATTTTTAGAAAGCACAGGCAGCCCCCATATGCCCTAGTCCAGGGGTTGACAAACTTTTTCTGTAAAGGGTCAGATAGTAAACATGTTCATCTTTGCAGGTGATTGGGTCTCTGCCACAACTACTCAACCTCATTGCTGCAGCACAAAAGCAGCCACAGACAATGTGTAAACAGATGATCGTGGCTGTGTTCCAGTAAGACTTTATTTACACAAACAGGCAGTGAACAGACCCATGAGCTATGGTTTACTAGCGCCTGCCCTGGACCATGGCCCCCCTTATTCCAGAACCTCAAAGCCTCCTCCTGCCATGCCAGTTTCCACAGCCCCCACAGAGGCCACCCAGCTGGCAGAGAATGCTGAAGAGCCCAAAGTCTGACCTGCCACAGCTCTGGGCTATTTGTCCCTGTCAGCATCCTCCCTCTGTGTCAGGGATTCCCAGCTCCTCTGAGCTCCTCTGGTCTGCAGGCTGCCCAGGGCCCACACAGAATGCCCACCTTGGAAAGTGTCTGTGCTCTGAGACCTCCTTGCCTTTCTTCCCCATTGAAACTACCTGGTAAGGGAACTCAGACACCTAATTGTCCTAAGGTACTGATTACCAATCATATATCCTTGCACTACTAATCTGATGGAACAAAGTCATAAAGGTCAAGTTTTGGACCTTCTGATGGCCATCCAGAGCGCCTATGGATATGGCTGGTTGACCTGATTCATGCTAGGAGATGGATGGGCATGACTGCTTTCAGAAACAGGAGCAGGATGGTCCACCTAGTGGTGATTTGGCCCAATGAGATTCCTGGTCAGTTTCTTCCCAGACCTCCTCTCTCTCTCCTCCACAGGACCCCAACACCCTTTGTCAATCTGGCTGTGGATCTAACGGTCATACTGGTCATGCTCCAAGAAAAAAAGCTCATGAGTTCCCTAAACATTTGTTTCCCTCAAAGAGACCCTTAATGGGCTCCTAGAGGCCCACCATCCTACACCCCTACACCATCCAACCTTCACATGGACCTTCTGGGGAAGGGGCTCTGCCAGGCTATTGTGAGTTTGCAGACACGGCACCTGGTCCTAACACAAGCAAAAGCCCCTAGCTTCCCACCAAGGTTCTTCCAGTTCTCTGCCCCCACAGATTCCTCCCTTCCCTGGCTTTTCCCTTACCTTATCCCCTATATAACTTTGGCCAACTAATCTGACGAAGTCACTTTGTTTGCCCTTGATGGTAAATTCGTTGTGATCAGGAGGAGTAATGAATTAGCTGAAACATCAGGAAGCAGAGGGTAATCATGCACAAATTTTGGAAACCAAATTGATGTAAATGATTCAGGTAGCAGTCACTTATCTCACTTCCCACCTTCCTGTTACTTTGGTTTTCCAGGGCATTGTGACCCTGGGATGGATAAACATTTTCTCCTTTTATGCTGACCTTTGAAGGGTTAAAACAGTCATCACTTTTATTTTTGCATTCAAGGTTTCTAGTCTGCTTTCACTGAAGTTTTCTTCATTGCTGTGGACAAAACTTTCTAAAGCATAATCATATTTCAATTTCTACCTTCTAGGAATAGATTAACAGTGGGTACAATATTGTACATATAATTTTTAAATGAATGAATTGTGGGGTAGCCCAGTATGGCTGTGATGGATAAGGCCTAAGAGGAGCCCTAGAATGTCTTTAGATTTGACCTGGGATCTCAGCCCTAGCAAATATATAGAAGGATTTTTAAAACTTTCTTTTAAATTAATTTTAGACATACAGAAAAGTTGTATAAATAGGACAGAGTTTCCAAATACTATTCACCCAGCTTCCCCTTATGTTAACATCTAATATAAAACAAATTTTCTTGTTATCAAAAGGAGGAAATTGACACTGATAAAACACTATTCATTAAATTATAGATCTTAGTTGAATTTCACCAGTTTTCTCACTAATGTCCTTTTTCTGATCTGGGACCTAATCCAGAATTTCACACTACATTTAGTCATCATGTCTCCTTAATTCTGGTGTACTGGAGTAGATGGGGGGAAATTCCTGAAATCCTAGCACTGTACTCTAGTTAGTCGATTTGCTTCTCACAGGGGTGTGGGTTGGCAATTCTGAAGCTACTTTATGTCTGTACTAAGATTGAATAAATAAAACTGTTGTGGATAATGAGAACCAGGTTTTTCACTATCAGAGAAGTAAGCTACAAATAAGGACATCTGTGACAGTTTCTCAGTCTTCGGGTTTGTTCAGTGTTTTCTTATAATTAGGTTGGGATTAAATGTTTTCGGCAAGGTTGTCACAGAAGTGATGCTGCACCCTTCTCAGTACCTGATGTCGGGGTACATGGTGTCAATGTCTCTTATTACTGCTGATGCTAACTTTGACTGCTTGGTTAGGATGGTAAGATGCTCCACTAAAAAGTTACTGTTTTTTCCTTTGTAGCTAATAAATAGCTTGTGAGGAGATACTCAAGACTACACAAATATCCGATTTCTCATCATACTTTTGCCCCCTGAGTTTAGCATCCATCAATGGTTATTGCTTGTATGGTTATTAGTGTATTTGTTTAATAATAATTTTCTGTTTCCCTCATTCCTTCAACATTTACAATTTGGACTTCTTCTTCTAGCCTACTCCCCTTTCCTTATTTGTAGCTTACTTCTCTGATAGTGAAAAACCTGGTCCTCATTATCCACAACAGTTTTATTTGTTCAATCTTAGTACAGACATAAAGTAGCTTCAGAATTGCCAACCCACACCCCTGTGAGAAGCAAATCGACTAACTAGAGTACAGTGCTGGGACTTCAGGAATTTCCCCCCATCTACTCCAGTACACCAGAAAGCAAAAAGGAATATCTATATAATGATTCAATAATCAAAATCGTCCCTTAAATTCTGATTTCTTGGTTACAATGCCTCCCTTTTATTTGTTAATATCTTTCCTGTCTATTCTTGCATCATTTTTTCTCATATGAATTTTAAATATCAACTTGCCAAACTTTAGAAAAAATCTTATTGCTATTTTATTGGCATTGCATTAAATTTATAAATTATCACAGGGAGAACTGATATCCTTATGATGTTGAGGCATCCTATCCAACAAGAGATGTCTTTCCCATTTGTTAAACACTACTTTTGTGTCTTTCAGGAGTGTCTTTAAAATTCTCTTCATGTAGATTTTGCATGGCTCTAACACAAATGGACTTAAAGTGTAAAAATCACCCTCTCATATCTAGCACAGCGGCGGCGGCCGCGGTGGAGCAGCAACAGTTGTACCTACGCCTGGGAAACCTGCTCAGCTCCGACGATGTGGTCCGGAAACAGGCAGAGGAAACCTAGGAGAATATCCCAGGCCAGTCAAAGATCCATTCCTCTCACAAGCTATCAAAAATACAACAGCTGCTGAGGAGGCTAGACAAATGGCTGTCGTCCCCCTAAGACATCTTTTGTCCTCTACATTTGATAAAGTCTGTCCAGCTCTTCCTTCTGATGTTCAGACTGCCATCAAGATTGAGGTACTGGGTGGGCCACGGTGGCTCAGCAGGCGGAGGTATCACCTGCCATGCCAGAGACCTGGGTTTGATACCCAGTGCCTGCCCATGCAAAAAAAAAAAAAAGAGTGAACTACTAATGATCATTCAGATGGAAACACAATCTAGCATGTGGGAAAAAATTTGGGATATTGCTGCAGAGCTGGCCAGGAATTTAATAGATAAGGATGCAAACAGCCAGCGGTCTGACAGTTTGAAGTTCCTTTTTGATTCAGTCAGCTCTCAAAATGTAGGACTGTGGGAAGCTACCCTTTACATTTTCTGGAAGATTCCTGGAATTTTGGGGAATCAACAGCAGCACTACTTAGATGTCATCAAACTATGTTAGTTCAGTGTATGCAAGGTCAACAACACCATTGATGAGGACAGTATCTGCTAGAGCGACAGCTGCATTTATACTTACAAATGAGCATAATGTTGCTCTGTTCAAATATTTTTCGGGCTTATTACCTGGATTTTTACAGGCTATAAATGATTCGTGCTACCAGAGTGATGATTCAGTCCCAAAATCTCTCGTTGAGATTGCAGATACTGTTCTAAAGTATCTGCATCCTCATTTAGAAGCTACTCTACAGCTAAGTCTAAAGTAATGCGGAGACACTAATCTCAATAATATGCAATGCCAGTTTGCACTGTGACCCTGTCTGAGACAGCAGGTGCTATGTTAAAAAAAACATATGATATTGTTGCACAGACTGTTCCTCAGATGTTGGCAATAATGGTTGATCTGGAAGAAGATGAGGATTGGGCAAATGTTGATGAACTATAAGATGACGATTTGACAGCAGTGCAGTCGCTGGTGAGAGTGATTCAGACCAAATGGCTCGTGGACTTGGTGGAAAGCTTGTTCTACCAATGATCAAAGACCACATTATGCAAATGCTTCCAAATCCCGGCTAGAAATACCTGCATGCAGGATTGATGGCTTTATCTGCCTTTGGTGAAGAAAGCCATCAGCAAATGGAAGGGATACTAAATGAGATAGTAAATTTTGTTTTGCTTTTTCTTCAGGATTCTCATCCAAGAGTATGAATACTGTAAGAGTATTACAGGTATGCATCCTGTAATGCTATGACACAGATGGCTATAGATTTATTTTGCATCTGGTTTCCAAAAGAAATTCCACGAGAAGGTGATTGCAGTTCTGTTGCAGACAATGAAAGACCAAGGCAATCAATATGTGCGGGCCCATACGGCTGCTGCACCCATTAATTCTAGTGACAACTGCCCCAAGTCACTACTAATTCTATATTTAGATAATTTGGTTAAATATCTGCATTCCGTTATGGAACTGAAACTCCAAGAGTTGATTCTGAAAGGTACCAGGTTAGTTTTGGAACAAGTTGTGACATCCACTGCATCAGTCGCAGATATCGCAGATGAAAATTTGCTCTGTACTATGATTTATTTATGCCATCACTAAAGCATATTGTTGAGAATGCAGTTCATAGGTACTCAGACTTCTGAGAAGAAAGACTGTTGAATGCATCAGCTTCACTGGTCTGGCTGTTGGGAAAGAAAAATTCATGCAAGATGCATCAGATGTGATGTAGCTATTACTGAAGACCAGACAGACCTTCGTAAGATAGAAGATAATGATCCTCAGATTTCTTACATGATCTCAGCATGGACCAGAATGTGCAAAATCCTTGGAAAAGAATTTCAGCACTACCTTCCAGTGGTTATGGGGACTTTAATGAAGACAGCTTCGATTAAACCCGAAGTAGCTCTTTTAGATACCTAAGACATGGAGAATATAAGAGATGAAGATGGTTGGGAATTTGTGAACCTTGGAAATTAGCAAAGTTTTGGTATTTAAACTGAAGGACTGGAAGAAAAGTCAACTTCTTGCTAGATGGTGGTTTGCTATACTAAGGAATTAAGTAAGGCTTTGTGGAATATACTGAACAAGTTATCAAAATGATGGTTCATTGACTGAAATTTTATTTCCATGATGGTGTTAGAGTGGCAGCAGCAGAATCTATACTTCTTCTGGAATGTGCAAGAGCTCGTGGTCCTGAGTATCTCACACAGATGAGGCATTTTATGTGTGATGCCCTAATCAAGGTCATTGGCACAGAACCAGATTCAGATGTCCTTCAGAAATAAGGCATTCTTTTGCAAAGCACATTGAAGTGATGGGAGATGGATGCCCTAATAATGAACACTGAAGAATTGGGAGGTGTATTGAAACAAAATTTGAAGAACAGTTTAAAAATCAAGAATTGCAACAAGTTAAAAAAGACAAGATGAAGACTGTGATGAACAGGTTGAAGAGTCACTATAAGATGAGGATAATAATGATGTTTATATCCTGGCCAAGTGTCAGACATTTACACTCAATATTCAGTAGCTATAAGAAAAAAGTGTTACCATCCATGCTTTGAACAGCTGCTTGCATTAATTGTCAACCTAATTTGTCCACATTGACCGTGGCCAGACAGACAATGGGGATTGTGCATCTTTGATGATGTTTTAGAACACTGTAATCCAGGCTCGTTTAAATATGCAGAATATTTCTGAAGGCCAATGCACCAATGTGTATGTGACGACAGCCCAGAAGCCAGACAAACTGCTGCATATGGCCTAGGAGTCGTGGCACAATATGGTGGAGATAACTATTGTCCTTTTTGTACAGAAGCACTTCTACTGCTGGTAAGGGTTATTCGGTCTGCAGGTTCTAAGGCCAAAGAAAATGTCAAAGCTACAGAGGACTGCATTTCAGTAATAGGAAAGATTATGAAATTCAAGCCTGATTGTGTAAATGTTGAAGAAGTCCTACCACACTGGTTATCTTGATTCCCCTGCATGAAGATAAAAGAAAGCTGTTCAGACTTTCGATTATCTGTGTGGCCTAATTGAAGGTAATCACCTAATTGTTCTTGGCCCAAACACCACCAGTCTGCCTATAATATTCAGTATAGGAGCAGAAGGAGAAATTTATGAGGTGATTAAACATAAAGATTCTTGTGCCAAATGTCTGGCTAATGTTGCTCGCCAAGTACCAACTTCTGGAGGATGTGGACTGAGTGCCTGGCACAGCTCAGTCCTGAGCAGCAGGCAGCCAGCCACACAGGCGCTCCTGAATTCTGCTTGAAGGGCCTTAATATCACCCACCAAAAACTAACTCCAAATAAAGTTTATCCTTTTGTTTAGGTTTCTTTGTTCTGTTTTTGAGCAAAAGAGAATGGTAGCTTGTGTAGACCATTCCTCAGCAAAGCCACAACAGGAAGAGAAGTGCTGTGCTACAGAATGGTTTTTAAATGGATTTCTATCATACCACCGAAGAAGTTCCCTGTAAACCCCACGGTAGCACTGAAGAGTAGTTTTCTATTGGTATAGCCCACCCATGTAAAGGTGAAAGGGAAATCAGATTAATTTTCTCATTAGACATAAGGAAATTTAAGAAAAAAACAATTTTAAGATCAATTGCTCATCATAAATATGCACTAAATTGCTATACATCTAGTGTTAATTCTATTAATTGGAGTGTGAGTCTTTATAAGGTAGAAAGAAGCCTTCTACCCAGTAAACCAGTAGATCCAAAAGTTGAAAAACTGAAGACAAAAGCAAGCATGAAGAGCTCATATTTGATGTCATTTTTGATTCTTATGCAGTGACTCAATTTGGAAAGCTTTCAGCTTCCAGCCCTTGAATGTGGAGTGTCTTTGGTATGTCTGACAGCTGTCTCACTCATTCCTCAATAAACAACACTGAAATACAAAATAAAAATAAAAAGTTTATAAATCCTCTCTTTGCTATTGTAAATGGGATTTTCTCTATCATAGCTGTTAACTGGTCGTTATTTGTGTGTATGAGGACTATCGGGTTCTATTTATGTATTTATTTATTTTGCATGGGCGGGCACTGGGAATCGAACCCAGGTCTCTGACATGGCAGGTGAGAAATCTGCCTGCTGGGCCACCATGGCCCACCCACGACTATTGGTTTTTGTATGGCAATTTTATAGCCTGCTACCTTAGTGAATCATTTATTGTTCAAGTTATTGTTTGAATTTATCATTTATTTTCTATGTTTTTTTTAAAATATGCTAGCATATTATCTACAAATATATATATATTTAATATTTTTATTTAAGAAAACAAACTATTAGGCTTAGGCTCACCAAAAAATGGATATTTTAGTTTAACCATAGGCATATTTAAATAAAATAATCAAATAATTATTGTAAAACCTGTTTGCACAGTAAGTATCATAAACCAATTTAAAATTAAGGCAACAAGGAAAATATCCACAAATTCAGATGGCAAATACCATTTGTTCTAGTTTGCTAGCTGCTGGAATGCAATATACCAGAAACAGAATGTCTTTTTAAAAAGGGAATTTAGTAAGTTGCAAGTTTACAGTTCTAAGGCCGAGAAAATGTCCCAATTAAAGCAAATCTATAGAAATGTCCAATCTAAGGCATCCAGGGAAAAATACCTGGATTCAAGAAGGCCAATAAATTCAGCTTTTCCCTCTCAAGTTAGAAGGCACATGGTGAACACAGTCACCATGTTTCTCTCTCATCTGGAAAGGCACATAGTGAACACAGCTCCGTCTGCTAGCTTTCTCTCCTGGCTCTCTGTTTCATGAAGCCCCCGGGAGGCATTTTCCTTCTTCATCTCCAAAGGTCGCTGGCTGGTAGACTCTCTGCTTCTCATGGCTATGTCATTCCCTGCTCTCTCAGAATCTCCTGCTTTCTCCAAAATGTTTCCTCTTCTATAGGATTCCAGTAAACTAATCAAGACCCACCCAAATGGGTAGAGACATGCCTCCACCTAATCCAGTTTAACAACCACTCTTAATTAAGTCACATCTCCAGGGAGATGATCTAATTACTGTTTCAAATATACAATACTGAATAGGGATTAGAAGAAACGGCTGCCTTCACAAAATGGGATTAGGATTAAAGCATGGCTTTTCTAGGGTACATACATCATTTCAAACCAGCACACCATTTGATCAGCTATCAAAACTGTGAATGTTCTCAAAATATCAAGTAGAAAGTTCTTACAAATATTTACATTGCTATATGTTATTAAACATTTTCTTGATTTCAGGTAAATATAAAGATACAAATGTTTTTACAATTAACATATGAAAATCTCAACCACCTAAAATGGATACCTTAATTAGCTTATTCATAGGCATATTTAAATAAATATCTAAATAATCATTGTAAATCCTGTTTGTATATGTTTCATAAGCCAGTTTAAAATTGAAACAAAGGAGGAAAAAATCTATAGATACAAATATCAGAGTTCCTTAGATTCTAAGTATAAACACTACCTTAAAAACCATTGATTAACTATCAAAACTGTGTACATTCTCAAAATATCAAGTAGAAAGTTATTACAAAAATCAGCTTTGCTAAAGTAGTGACCTATGTTACTAAACATTTTCAAATTTTCTTATTCCAGAAATTCAGTTTATCTAATATTACTATAGCTGCCTATAGTTTTTTACCATTCTTTTGTTGTTGTTGTTGTAAAATATAACATATATATATACAAAGCAAAGAAAGAAAAAAGCAATAATTTTCAAAGCACATTTCAATAAGCAGCTACAAAACAGGTCCCAGAGTTTGTCATGGGCTACCATTCTCTCATCACAGGTTTTTCCTTCTAGCTGCTCCAAAACACCTGAGGCTCTACCAGAGTCATACTAATGAAATCCTGCAGTATCTCTCT
Source organism: Myrmecophaga tridactyla (assembly GCA_004026745.1). Taxonomy (NCBI): domain Eukaryota; kingdom Metazoa; phylum Chordata; class Mammalia; order Pilosa; family Myrmecophagidae; genus Myrmecophaga; species Myrmecophaga tridactyla. The sequence goes on along the minus strand of PVIY010013784.1, from coordinate 19,890 downwards.
TTTTGTGTCTGACTCATTTCACTGAGCATTATGTTCTCAATATGTTTTTGGGACATCCACGTTCTCATATGTTTTGGGACATCATTTTGTCTAACTGCTACATAATATTCCATCATATATATATGCCATTTTGTTTATCCACTCGTCTGCTGAGGGACACTTGGATTGTTTCCATCTCTTGGCAATTTTAGTGCCACTATGAACATTGGTGTGCAAATGTCTGTTCTTGTCAAAGCTCTCAACTCTTTTGGGTATATACTGAGTATTGTATTGCCAGGCCATAGACAACTCAATATTTAGTTTTCTGAGAAATCATCAAACTGACTTCCACAACGGCTGAATCATTATACATTCCCATCAGCAATGAGTAGTGTTCCAACTTCTCCACATCCTCTCCAACATTTATAGTTTCCTTGTTTGTTTAATAGCAGCCATTAATTATATGGGTGTGAGGTGATATCTCATTGTCATCTTAACTTGCATCTCCCTTAAAGATGAGCAACTGTGCTTTTTAGCCATCTGTAATTGCTCTTCAGAAAAGTGCCTTTCATTTCCTCTGCCCATTTCATAATCGATTGTTGGTTCTTTTGTTGCAGTGCTGTAAATTCAGTGTGTGGTTTCCAAATATTTTCTCCCATTGAGTTGGCTGCTTCTTCACCTTTTTAGCAATGTCTTTGAGGCGCAGAAGCTTTTGCTCTTTAGGAGTTCCCATTTGTCTATTTTTTTTTTCACAGCTTGTGGTTTAGGTGTAAAGTTTAAGAACCTACCTCCTATTACTGGATGGTAAAGATGTTTCCCTGCATTTTCTTCTAGAAGTTTTATGGTACTGGCTCTTACTTTAGGTTTTTAATCGTTTGGAATTAATTTTTGTACAGAGTGTAAGGTAGGGGTCCTCTTTCATTCTTTTGGCTATTGAAATCCAAGTTCTCCCCTGACCATTTATTGAAATGACTATTCTGTCCCAGTTTAGTAAATTTAGGGAAATTATTGAAGATTGAATGCCCATAAATTTGGCGATCAAACTCTGCACTCTTGGTTCTATTCCACTGGTCAGTCCTTCTATTTTTGTGCCAATACCATGCTGTTTTGACCACTGTGGCTTTATAGTAAGAGTTAAAATCAAGAAGTGATAGTCCTTCTTTTTTAGGATATCTTTAGGGTGGGCCACGGTGGCTCAGCAGGTAAGAATGCTTGCCTGCCATGCCCGAGGACCCAGGTTTGATTCCCGGTGCCTGCCCATGTTTAAAAAAAAAGGATATCTTTAGCTATTCATGGTCTCTTTCCCTTCCACATAAATTTGATAACCAGCTTTTCCAAGTCTTCAAAATAGGTTGTTCGGGTTTTGATTGATTTTACACTGAATCTGTAGATCAATTTGGGTAGAATTGACATCTTGACAACTATGGTAGTTAGATTCAGTTGTCAACTTGGCCAGGTGAAGGTACCTGGTTCTGTTGCTGTGGACATGAGCCAATGGTACGTGAACCTCATCTATTGCTCGTTACATCTGCAGTCGGCTAAGAGGCGTGCCTGCTGTAATGAATGGTTTGATGTCATTGGCTGGTGCTTAAATGAGAGAGCTCAACGTAGCACAGCCAAGCAGCTCAGCATACCTCATCTCTGCACTTGCAGCTCAGCCCAGGCCTTTGGAGATGAAGAAAGAAATCACCCCAGGGAAAGCTGTTGGAACCCAGAGGCCTGGAGAGAAGGCCAGCAGAGATCACCCTGTGCCTTTCCACGTAAGAAAGAGGCTCAGTTGAAAGTTAGCTGCCTTTCCTCTGAAAAACTAACAAAATAAATCCGCTTTTATTAAAAGCCAATCCGTCTCTGGTGTGTTGCATTCCAGCAGCTAGCAAACCAGAACAACAACATTCAACCTTCCTATTCATGAGCATGGAATGTCTCTCCATCTATTTAGGTCATTTTAAATTTCTTTTAGCAGTTTTTTTTTTATAATTTTTGTAATTTTCGAGTCCTTGACATCCCTAGTTATGCTTATTCCTAGATACCTGGTTCTTCTGTTCACTATTTTGAATGGATTTTTTTCCTTAGTTGTCACCTAAGATAGGTCATTGTGTACAGAAACATTACTGTTTTTGTACATTAATTTTATATCCCACCACCTTGCTGAATTTGTTTATTAGCTTAGGTAGCTTTGCTGTAGATTTCTCAGGGTTTTCTAAATACAGGATCATGTCATCTGCAAATAGTGAAAGTTTTACTTCTTCCATTCCTATTTGGATGCCTTTTATTTCTTTCTGCTGTTTATTCACTCCAGCTATTACTTCTAATACAATGTTGAATAATTGTGGTGACAATGGGCACCCTTGACTCATCCCCAATCTTAAGGGGGAATGCTTTCAATTTATCACCATTAAATTTGATGCTGGCTATAAGTTTTTCATATATGCCCTTTATGATATTGAGAACGTTTCCTTTGATTCCTCACTTTTGAAGTATTTTTATCAGAAAAGGATGCTGGATTTTTCAAATGCTTTTTCAGCATCAATCAATGTGATCATGTGATCTTTCCCTTTCAATTTGTTAATGTGCTGTGTTACGTTGATTGATTTTCTTATGTTGAACCACCCTTGCATTACTGGTGTGAATCCCACTTGGTCATGATGTACAATTCTTTTAATGTGGTGTTGGATTCGATTTGCTAGTATTTTGTTAAGAATTTTTGCATCTGTGTTCATTAGGAAGATTGGTTTGTAGTTTTCTCTTCTTGTATACAAGTATATATATTTTTTAAAAAACCTATTCTTATACCCCTAATTGATTTCTCTCATCTAATTGCATTGGCACAGGAGTACAATTCTGAACAGCAGTGAAAATAATTCTTTGCTCCTGACCTTGGAAGAAATGTCTCTAGTGTTTTACAGGGATGTTACTATATGACCCAAAGATGGAGGAATCGAATAATAATAGCTACTATTTGTTGAGCACTTGTAATTTACTTATGTCACTTCACAGAGCATCTTAGGAAAAAACATTTCAGTTTATCACAAATGAAGGACAAACAGCTACCTGGTATGTGCATTTGTATGTTAGTAGTCTTAGTCACCTTGAAATCAGTGAAGGTTGCCTTTGTGCACATCTCCAAATTGTGACCTCGCTTTTCTTCATAGGCAGATTTACAGGGGACAGCCCACTAAGTAACGCCTCTGGGAATGACAAATCATCTGCCTTGGGAACGTTTTATAGTACTGCCCAAAAGAAAATCAACATGAGCCACATATATAATTTAAAATTTCCTTATTGCCATTTTAAAAATAATAAAAAGAAGCAGGTTAAATAAATTTAATAATATATTTTATTTAACCTAATAGATCCAAAATATTATCATTTCAACATGTAATCAGTAATTTGCATTCTACCTTATACCATGTCTTTAAAATCCATTGTGTATTTTACCTTAACAATTGATCAAATTCAGACTAACCACATTTCAAGTGTTCAATAGCCACATAGAGCTGGCAGCTACTAAATTAGATAATGCAGGTTTAGAAGAATCAGTCTTCCTATTCCTCCATGGAAGAGTGGAGTTCTATTTATTGGGAACCATTAGCCCCTTTAATATTCGTGCCTCATTATACCTATATCCTCCTTATAATGCTACAAGGCTGCTGTGAGAATCCACATTTCACATAGGAGGAAGCTGAAGTTCAGAGACAAGTAATGTGCTATGGTCATTTTTACTCCAAAATTGATGCAATGAACTATCTCACCATATAGGAAAGACTAACTGAGCCTGCAGGCAGGGTGGGAAAATGCAGCCTGAAATCACTCCTTACAAGACATTACAAGACAGGAGATAATTATGGCTGACTGGGACCACAGTCTCCTCTTTGGAAGAGGAGTATTCCAAAGTTCTTTTCAAAGCCCTCCAATCCCTGCACAGCACTTGCTGTTTGCACATAACTTGCAGACTTGATTACATCCTGTCTTGTTTTGTCCTCAGTGAAAATGTGGTGCCTTGATAAGATCTTAATTATCTCAAAAACAGGAACCTAAATTTGTATCTCTCTCCTCTTGTGTCCCCTACTTCACTTGGTAGAGATTGAGGATATGATAGGTCCTTATGACTAATTGATGAAACAATATGAAGGCTCTCTGTCTGACCCTGAATCTTACCCCACAGCGCATTTTAGAAACAAAAGGGTATTTCCTGTTTGCCTTTCTAAAACCTTGTCCCGGGTATTTCCATTCCAGTCAGTCAGTCTGGAAGTGGACACAGCTTTCTTCCTCCGTAACGTGAGCAAGTCTTCCTGATGAGAACCGTTAATTGGTTATATCTTGTTCTCTGGACAAGCATTTCTTTCTGGAGTTGAGCCAAAGGTCAGACTCTAAATATCTGAATCTCCCTTGCTTTACAATTTTATAGAGTCATCCTGGTCCATGTCAAAGTTCATCGGAGCCAGAGATCGCATCCTGTTGGTAAATAGGCATCTAAGTGGGCTCCACATGCACTTGGGAGCAGGTGGTCCTAGCCTGCCACTGTGGCTTCAGCATTGCCTGGATCATAGTTGGTGCTGGACGGTGGGTGGATGGATGGATAGATGGCTAGATAGATAGATGATGGATATATTGATGATGGACTGACAAATTGATGGTCAAATACTTGATGAGTGGGTGGACGGATATATAGATGGTTTTTAAATGTCCATAAAAGTGTACCTTACATTAGAAGTAAGTGGTTTGAAAATGAATGTCCATAATAACTTTTCTCAAAATGTATGTTAGGAACCACTTGCATCACACTCCTCTGGGAAGTCTTTTAAAAAACAGATAGCTGGGTGCCACTCTTGGAGACTCCTACTCAGGAGATCCAATGAGGGACTTCATAATCTGCATTTTTTTAATTCCTTGAAAAATCAGCAAGGGTTGGAGCCCTTAGCCCCTTCCCCTGACCCAGCAACTTCTGAATCTAGCTTTAAAACTAGGACGGGAATTAGAATCTCCTTCTTACTCTGAGTTAATGTTATTTGAAGAACCACAGCCTGTCTACTGAGAAGGCCTTCTGAGTCATCCCATTGAGAGATGACACACTGCCAGTTCTCAGATTGAGTTCGCTTGGCTTGTAGCATTTTTCTGAAAATCTGGATTAGTTGCCAACAGTTAAAAATCAGATGGTTTTTACATAAAAACCTGGATTTCTGAATTTTTTTGGAAAAAAAGAGAGAAGTTCTTGTAAGGCATTGACATCTGGAACCCAGTATCCTCTGCCCCTTTAGACAGGTACAGTCTGTCTGCTCTTCCAGTCCTCAACAGACCTGTTCCATCACTTTGCCTCTTGATCGCTATAGTTCTTTGAGTTGAGTTGGCATCCATTGCTTCACAATGCACTGCTTCATTTTACATATGAGGGAACAGAAACCCAGAGAGAGGGGGCAGTTTGGATGGGTTCAGGCTATTAGTCAAGGGCACGGCCTGGAGTTGGACCCAGTTCTTTCCTGGCACTTTAACTGTTACAGTAAGTCAGAGAGAGACTGAGATCTAAAACTTGTTTAAGGAAAATGAATTAAGAAATTGGCTAATGAAGGCATTGTCATCATCATCTTTATCACCTTAAAAAGTTATAAAACATGGGAGTGGGGGCATGATGGCTCAGCAGGCAGAGTTCTTGCCTGCCATGCCAGAGACCTGGGTTCAATTCCCGGTGCCTGCCCATGCAAAAAGAAAAAAGTTTTAAACATGGATTATTTATGGGATACCTTTCCAGGCAACAGAAAGAAGAAAAATGACAAAGACCTGAAGTGTAACAAGGAGAGAAAGTATTTATGGATTATTTCAGGATCTGAGATAACATGAATCAATGTGCTATCACACTTCCTAAAATACCAAGTGTGTACTAATGTATAGATCATTTAGTAAAAAGAAATGAATTTGACACTTTCTCAAAATGGATAAACATATTCTTTGGGAATTATCTTGTTAGTTGATAAATAGTAAAATATCAAAATAAATTCAATCTGCTCAAAATTGTTGAATTCAAAGGAGTAAAGGAAAGCTTGGACTTTTTGCATCATAGGCAATACCCAAATTTTATTTTAGGCCAGAAACTGACTACTCTTTCATAACTGTGTAATCATGTCCATGGTCTGAATTGGGTATCTCCTTCTCCTCCCTCTCTCTACCCTGTTCTTTCTTCCTCCCCTCTTCTCCCTATCAAACTGTTGGTCCAGAAGGGAGCTGACAATGACATTGAAATATATGTGATTCATAACAGCATCTAGGATTACCACTTCCAAGGGGATTTAAGCTTTAATGTGAGTAAAGAATCACGTTTCTAAATGAATATTTTTCAGTCTTATGAAGCCAGACAGGAGACCCACACTTGGAGTATATATGTCACTGTGTTGGTAAAAATTGCTCCACAGCCCACATTCCTCTCTGTGGTTGCGAGCCACCAGCAGGAGCACTGGCGAGGACCTGAGAACAAAGTCTGCCAGGAGGCCAGTGGCTTGGTCAGAACTTAAAACCCTCTTCCCCCAGTGCCCAGGGATCTGTCCTCATCCACATTATTAAATTTGGGGGAATGACAGCAAACCTTTGACTTGTGGGATGATGTTGATAGGAGCTCGGAGATCTTGATCTCTGCCCATTGCCATGTCATGGCGGTGGTAGATAAAATGAGCAGCCTACCCAGCTTGCCAGCACTTACTCCTTTGAAAGCATTTCTCCATCAGTTGCCTCACTTGGTCCTCCCTACAGCCCATATGGTAAGTATCATAAGCCCCAGTGTTCAGAGAAGAACACTGCAGCCCAGAAAGGGCATGTGCCTAACATTAGATCACACAGCCAGCCACTATGGAAGCTGGCAGGGATTCCAGATCAGCCTCTGGGTATCTGTCTGGTAGCCTGAGTGACAGCCTGCTCAGTGGGCACAAATCCAATAAGAGGCACACCTGGAAATTTTGGAGCAGGTCAGCAGCCCAAGAATCTGTCTAACTGATTCATGAAGTTTACCCCAGGAATGGTGAGCAACCGCACAAAACCATACCTCAGAAGTGGACAATTGACAAGACTAATCCAGGCACATACCAGCACAGGGCACTGTCTTGTGCAGGATTTTTGAATTCTAAGAAGTTATTGTTCTTTGGGTCCATAAATGAACCCTTTCAGTTGGACGAGATCTGAGGATGATTCTAGGACAGCTCACCTGGAAGTTAATCTAGGGATGCATAGCCATGCTGTCTCTTCTCTGTTCCCATCCAAATGCACCAGCATTGCTTCTGATGACAGTGCTTTCATCCTGTCAAAGTTTAAACCAACAGGCAGGGGTATGAAAATGGTGGAACCCAGTATGGGGAAGTACATGGATCTGGCCTGGGAAAAGTCTAGATTCTAGCCCTAGCTCTGCGTCTACACCACCACTGAGACCTTGGGTAAGTCCATTCCTTTCTCTGGGCCTCAGTTTTCCTAACAGTGAAATAATAAAATTGGACTTGATAACTCCTGAATTTCCTTCTGGCTCTTACATTTTGTGGATTTGAGATCTGATGAGTAGTTGCACTTTTACCTGACACACTGGGGCCTACCTTGAACGCCGTGCTAGTCAGCTGGACCAGGTGAAGGAAAAGTCATGAACTCTCCCACTGACTTGCTGTGGCCTTAGACATGTCCCTCCCTTCTTGCTAACCTCACCCCTTCATTCAACTACAACTACAAATGGCATCCTAGAGAAAACCTCACCTCAGAGACTCCCTGAGATTCCCCAAGGGCTCTGAGAAGTAGGAGGTAAGCAGGCCTTCCCCAGACCAAGCAAATTCCAGAGTTGCCGAAATTCCCTGGTTAGTTCTATTAAAACAAATGAACAGATTCCCTTGGGTCATGGATTTCTTTGTTAAGAATGCTGCAGAGGATTAGGGTCAGTCAGGGGCTCTGTTTGGTGATTGAAAGACCATGCTTTGAACACATACCTCTGTTCTTGCGGAGGCAATTGCCTTATTAGGGATGAGAACTCATGGAGAAAGTGATCTTCACCCACTTCCAAATGGGGATTTCTCAATAAATTTGCAGCAGCCACAGCTGTTGAGAACAGTGACTATACTGTTGGGTAACTGAGACTTCCACATAACTGACAGTTTCAGGTGATTCAACTTGGCCAGGTGAAGGTGTCTATTTCTGTTGCTGTGGACATGAGCGAATGGTATGTGTAATCTGTTGCTGATTACATCTGCAGTCAGCTAGGAGGTATGCCTGCTGCAATGAATGATGTTTGAGTTAATTGGCTGGTGCTTAAATGAGAGAGCTCAGCGTAGCACAGCCCAAGCAGCTCAGCATACCTCATCTCAGCACTCACAGCTCAGCCCAGGCCTTTGAAGATGCAGAAAGGAATCACCCCAGGGAAAGTTGTTGGAACCCAGAGGCCTGGAAGGATGGCCAGCAGAGATCACCCTGTGCCTTCCCATGTAAGAAAGAACCTCAGTTGAATGTTAGCTGCCTTTCCTCTGAAGAACTATACATTAACTAAACAAATCCCCTTTTATTGAAAGCCAATCCATCTCTGGTGTTTTGCATTCCAGCAGCTAGCAAACTAGAACAGTTGGCCCAGCATCTGGAACTGTATCTGATCCAGGGCGGGCCCTAGGTAATATCTGTGGAGTGAATGAATGAATAAATCCTTTAAGAATTTTAACACAAAGCTTCCTAAAGTCTCTAAAGTGTGGTGATCACTTCTTTGCAATAGGGCGTTATGGAAATATATGGGATCTAACAGCAAGAAATAAAACCCCTTTGGCTCTATGACTTTGTAAAAGGCCTACTCCTGCCTCTGCAAAACAATGGTCTGATGATCCTTACCTCCTAGGAATGTGATGAGAATAAAATGAGGCAACATATGTAGAAGCTCTTTGCAACATGTAAAGTGCTACATACATAATGTCATCCTATCCTTCTCTGGACAGGATCAAAACACAAAACAGTCTTTTCCTAATCATTCAAGCACCTAGTCCCAAGCATCAGCCATCACAAGTTCTTTAGCACTTGCTGCAGGTAGACCTGTGTAACAGCAATGATCTGATCTCAACCCCAATTCCACCCCCAGGAACTCGTGGATCAGTGGCTTGGGTGCAACCCAAGAATCTGCATCCCTAAAACATCCCTGGGTGATTCAGATGTTTCATAGAGACAAATGCATCAAATATTAGTTCTCCCACTCCACAGGCAAAGGGCAGCACAGGTAAACATTCACCCTCTTTTCTGCAAGTCTGTTAGAGTCATTATATTTCTGCTTTGTTATCACCAAGGAATATTGTGCCAGTTTGAAATTGCTGTGTACCCAGAAAAGCCATGTTCTTTAATCCTGATTCAATATTGTAGAGTGGGATCTTTTTGATTAAGTTGTTTCCATGGAAATGTGACCAACCCAATTGTGGATGGGATGTTTTACTCTTTGTTTCTGGCTTAATTTGCATCACATATGTCCCCCCAGGTTCATTCACAATTTTGCATGCCTCATGTCTTCATTGCTTTCTGTAGCAGCACAATATTCGATCATATGTATACACCACAGTTCGCCATTCTACTTCTCAGTGTATCCTTCAGCCACCTTCATCCATTGGGCATCATGTATAATGTCCAAAATTAATAGTCCATGTCTCACATTATCCTCACTTAGGGTATTATCATCAACACCCTCAATTTTAGACACTTTTCATTGCTCCCAAGGGAAAAATTACTGATAAACACACCTTCACCAAATAGAAAATCCTCCCTTAATTCTTGTCCTCACCTCCCTCCTCCAACTATTTACCTCTGGTATTGCTGTAGTGCTGTTGATGTTTTCCTGTTAAACACAGACCATAGCATGTGCACCAGCTTGAATCTATTGTGTACCCCAGAAAAGCCATGTCCTTTAATCCTCATTCAGTATTGCTGGGTGGTATCTTTTTTTATTGTTTCCATGGAGATGTGACCCACCCAGTTGTGGGTAGTAACTTTTAATTAGATAGTTTCCCTGGAGATGTGATTCTACCCATTCAAGGTGGGGTTGCTTACTGGAGCCCTCTAAGAGGGCTTTTTTACCATTTTGGAAAAAGCTCACAGGCATGAGATCCACCAGAGCCAATACAGCCAACAGCACAGACAGAGCCCCAGGGAAACTATTGCAGAGAAAGCTAGCAGATCGCACCATGTGCCTTTCCAGCTGAGAGAGAAACGCTGAACATCATCAGCCTTCTTGAACCAAGGTATCTTTCCCTGGATACCTTAGAGCGGACATTTCTGTAGCTTTGCCTTAATTTGGACATTTTTCAGCCATAGAACTGTAAACCAGGAACTTAATAAATTCCCCTTTTTAAAACCCATTCTGTTTCTGATATATTGCATTCTGGTAGCTTGCAAACTAGAACAGCTTGCAATAGTAGTTTTCACCCTATGCTCTGATATTATAAACTTCGCACAAGATTCACACCTTTGAAGTAGTTCATGCAAGAACTTATTTATATTTGTGGTGTTAATTGGTGGGATACATGGCTCTATACAACCCCTTTCAGTCATGTTCACCTTCAGTATGGCAATATCACTTATAGACCCACTAATGAACCACCTTCATTTCTATCCATTCCCTTACATTTAAGTTCAACCTCATTAGCTAAGAGTTCACCCACCTCTAGCTTCCATGTATCTCTAGGTCCCCTGTATTCTGTTTGTTTCTCAAACTTCCCTTGCTTTTCATGACCTTGACAGTTTTGAGGAGTCCTGGTCAAGTATTTTGTAGAATATCTCTCAGTTTGGGATTGTCTCTGATGTTTTTTCATGATTAGACTGGGGTTATGGATTTTGTTTGTTTGTTTTGTATGCTGTATGGTAGGGTCACATTTCATTGTTTGTCCATGTGAGTATCCCATTATTGTAGCATGATTTGTTGAATTGTTTGTTTTTTGTTGGTTTCTTTGTTTGTTTGGGAAGTGCATGGGAATTGAACCCAGGTCTCCCGCATGGCAGGTGAGAATTCTACCACTGAACTACCCTCGCACCCCAGGGGCTATGGGTTTTTGTAAAGAACACCCCAGAGGTGCAGTGCTCTTCTCATTCGATCATATTAGGGGTACAGAATATCCAGGTCACCACTGATATTGACTATGACCACTTGGCTAAGATGATGATTGCCAGATTTTTCCACTGTGTGAAGTTATTATTTTTCCCTTCCCATACTCTATTCTTTGGAAACAAATGACTAATTCCAGCCCACACATGGAGCAGCAGGGAGGGGGGATAAATTAGGGTCTACCTCCTCGAGGTGGGAGTACCTACATATATTATTTGGAATTCTGTAACTTCTCCTCCATTTATTTATATATTTAATCATTTAATCACATCAGTGTGGACCATATATAAATGGCACTTTGAATGTTCTGTTTGCTGCCTTACCACGGAGTCCTTAGAGCAACTCCAGATACACTGGCCCAGGTCAGCTCCTCTCTTCATTGCTGCCCATGCAGGCTTAGCCATTTCCCTCTCCACACTTTCATATGTGTTGTTTGGGAAGCCCAGAGTGTCCCTACATACTTTCTTCCCTCTAAGTCTTGCTTTTTTTCAATGACCCCATTCAAGACTCACCTCTTCAATGAAGCATTCCCTAGCTCCAAGTGTTTTTTTTTCCCTCTCTCTCTCTTTTTAATAACTTCTATAACACCAAGTGTCTGTGTTACCCAATCTGTACTTAGGATGCTATCTCATTGTTTTGCCTGAGTACCTTTTATAATTCTACCAGCTTCTTAAGGAAAGAGAACATATCCTCTTTTGCTCTTTGTCCAGTCCAGATAGCAGGTATTCAACAAGTATTCATTGAACTGAATGGAATTAGAGGATCAAATTTAAACATAAAAGAACAAATCCAGATTTGCCTGGGTAAATTCTTTCAACCATACTATTTCCTAAATGCAATTTTATTTCATGACAAATATATAATTTTTCTGAATTCAGGCACATAAAACCTAAAGACCGTCTGTCACCTTCTCTGGACCAGATGCTGAACCATGAACCAATAATTTCTAATCCCTTTCTTTTCTTCTGTAGATTTCATTAGCTAATTTGTTTGATCAGCATTCATAACCAAGAAATTAGCTGACTAATTGCAGATGGGGCTAATATTTGAAAAGCATGGGTAGGATCTTTGTCCTGATAGGATGTATGAAGTGGAATTGTTTCCCTTTTGCTCCATGTGAAAAAGTAGTCTTTGGAATATAATGCTACAAGTTTAAAGAGAAGAAAACAGGAGGTGAGCACGAGGCTTGGGTAGTACACCCTCTGACTTGGCACAGCAATGCCCAGTTCCTCAGGCAACCCTATGACTTTTGCAATATAATGCTGCCCAGTAAATGCCTGATCTAACAGGTTGCCCTTTAATGGAGATGCAGACCTGCATCCCTCCCACCAAGCTTGGAGGAGGATTTTCCTTTGGCCAAACCAAGATGTTTTGTGCACTATGGTGGAGGGTCTTGGTGGAAAAGGTGTTCTTTCTCTGATTGCCTGGCAAACTTCAGACTCAAGGACCCAGCTCAAGGCTGATTTTCTGTGTTAACCAAAATGATCATTTGATAAAACCATCAGCTGTTCTCCCACTGTATGATAGGTTCTTGGAGTGATCCAACACTCACCAGTCAGTGCCTCTCATGTGCACCCTTTACCCTTTCTAACCTTCTTGGGGGCACTTCTTGATGGCCAGGAAACTTCCCACTGTGAAGTGGCCCACCTTACTCTCCAAGGTCCTCAGGGACCACTAGGGTGGGGGTGGCAGTGTCATTCAAAGCCCAGTTTCAGGAGTTCTAAGGTCATGAGAACCTCTTGAGGAGTTTGTCTGTTGTTGTCACCCATTGGCAATGTTTCTGTCCTCAGTCCTGTGAGCAGAATGGCTAAGAATGTTCCCCTATGTCTGTCCCAGAGAAGGGCTCCTTTTCCCATGCTTGGGGTAAGGCAATGGGCAGTTATAGTGCCAGGATTTCAATTTATGAATCCATAACACTGACTACATTGTTCACATTTGGGCTGGACATAAACATAAAATTATTGTACAGTGGTCGCCAAGCATTGCATTGGCAGAGACCATTTGTTTAAGATACCTTTTAGTAAAGTGGCCAAGTTACCTCATTAGAACTTTATTTTTTCACCTCTAGAAAGGAACAAAAACTTTATAGACAATTCACTGAGTAAATTCAGGTTTCTTTTACCATCCTAAGTCAAAGGGAAATAAAGTGAATTTGGACATGCAAGAGGCAACAGACTAAAGTCTGCCCCAGGAAACATGCTCCTACTCCCATCCAGTGAGAGATGGTGAACATGGGGGTCACCTGGAAGTCCATTAAAGGTTCCTCTCACTTCCCTGATTCAATAGAGTCCTTCCATGAACCAGAGGTGTCAGTCTTGCATTTTCAGTTAACTCCTGTTTTCTTGAAGGGCTCCCAGATTTTGTTGTGTTGGTTTTCCTAAAATGTCAACCTGAGCTCATAAGGCCTCTAAGGCTTGGAGGTCTTAGATTCGCAGCTTTAATTTAAAAACACTTCCCTTGTCCCCATACAAAGTCTCACTCACCCCTAATCCTAGCATCTCATGCCCTTGTTCAGCTTGTCATGAAGCCTCCTTTGCTCTTGTATCTTAGGTCAAGTCTAGGCTTGTTGTGAGCTAGGCAAGAGGGAACACATATTCTACAAATCTTCCCTTGAATCTTCAAGCCCATGGGTTTACAGCTACTCTCCATGTTCCCACCCCACCCAAGGAGTTAGATGGTGTCATTTGGATTGCAGGTTAGGAGGATACAGCTGATTCATTCAAAGAATGGCATTAGCCTCGATGGTAGTATAAGCATGAGAACCTAAGCGTTGGTTCCTGGTCACAGGCATCAAACACTGCCACCCTGCTTCCCTAAGTCTGATTTCAGCATATATTTATCTTATTAAAACTGTCTTTCATACTTATCCAGTTTCTTTATCTCTAAAATAGGCCCAGACATATTAGCTATGACTGTGCAGAATAATATCAGTGCTGTAGTCGATAGCCCTGATGGACTAATAATAACTCATTTTTATTGGGTGCTTATATATGGCAGATGCTGTGCTAAAAACTTTGCACTTGGGCCGTACAAGAATCCTGTGAGGAATTTTGGACTGCACAAGATTATGGACTGCAGATACCACAGCTTTTTGTCACTCATTTGGGGATAAGGATAGCAACTGAGATTAGAAGGACAAAATTTACCAAAATCGACAGCCTCCACTTCGGCCTTTCCTTGATGGTGCAGGTGATACAGTAACGTCCAGAGTTCCAAAATAGTTGCCTCAGGAGGCCCCTGGCATTTCAGTAGTTGTTTTAGGGGAATGAATGTTTCCTCAAGTCCACTTTCAATTTATTTTTCCAGTTTGCATTTCAGTCCTCAATGTATGTGAATTCCAGTTGTTCACATCCTCTCCTGCATGTGGTATTGTCAGTTATTTTTTGAAGTTAAGCCGTCCATACAGAAGTGTAATACAATCTCATCATGATATTTTTGGAGTAATGAAAATGTTCTAAAATTGATTGTGGTGATGAATCCATTCTCAGTTTTGATATATGCATCATTATCAATTAATTAGTTCAGGATTCTTAAAAAAAAAAGAAAAAGAAGAAGAATCCTATGAGGTGGGCACCCGTTTTAGCCTGGCATGGCCTGGGGGACATCATGGAACTCACATTAAGCGGTGACTAGGAGAAGAGTGAGAGAACACAACTAGAGTGGAAGAGAAGTTCCTCGGGCTTTGCCTGGTCTGAACCCAGGAAGAGAGTGTTGATTAATGACCTGTCCCCTCTTGAAACTCCATGCCTAAGGTCCCAGAAGCAAGAACAGAAGGCAACTGGGCAAGGTGAGGAGTTGCACAGGGCCCGTGGCAAAACTTCAGGGTTTGTCTTGGAATCCGCATCCTCATTGCCACACCTTTTCTCCCATCAATGCCCCCCTCCCCTGCTCAGGTCTCCACACTCTCATTCCTTCTGCACCCTCTGTTCTGTTCCAGCTGCTGTCAAGAAATTCTTCTCAATGAATGCACACACTTTCCCACCTTCTTTAATAAAGTATGTTCAACCTAAGTCAGCATATTTTTGATCATCCTGTGGAACATCCAAGCTTTTGTGGCCTGAGTCAGATGAAGTGAACAGGGTACCCGTCTGCCTCTCTCCTAACTGGCCCCAGATCACTCTGGGCTTTGGACCTGTTTTCACAGACTTTTGGCCACAGCCCCACTGTTTTGCTGTCCACCATGTCTTCTCCTTACCCTGCAACCTGTCTACTCAGCATTCACTAACCATCTGGTTTGCTGCAGGCTGGACGGTCTATTACTGACTTTCTGGGAACCATAGAAGCAGATCCTGAGGGTGACTGGGGAGGGGGAACTGTAAGTAACTGTATGTACTTTATACTCGGCCTCTGGAATGCCTACTTGTAACCTGGGTTCAAGCCCTTGTTTCCTCTCCTATGAATGGCCAATAATAATTAACAATAATAATAACAAATCCCCTAACATAGCAGCTGGTTCATGGGTAGAGATTAAGGGATATGATGTTACACGTAAAAAGCATTCATTGGTAGCTTTAATACTCTTATTTTGACTGCCCTAGAATTTTTGTGTGTTTTTTCTTCCATCTCTTCTATAGTATTGAGGTTGTTGGAGAAGTTAATAAAACAGGCAGTTTCTACAAATTATTTTAGCCACAACTTTTACCATCTCCATGAGCACACTGTCTTTTCACAGCTCTGGTCTCTTTTGACCTGACAATCTCTTGGTCAGATTGCCCTAATTTCCCAAGGGTGGAAAGTGTACCTGACAAGCATCTCACAACTTCCTTCTTTCTTCTGTCTGTCTCCATACAAAATAGTCCTCTATTCTGCTGATTATCCTCTAATCAGATACTGCTGATCTTTGATGCTAAGATCAACAAAGTCATGCGAACCAAAAGGGGGGAAAGAAGTGTAACAAATAAGATGTCATTGGCTGAGAAAGTCAAATAGAGTCAAGAGGCTGCTATGGAGGTCACTCTTATGCAAACTTCAGTTAGACATTGCTACCAATCATAGCTTGCTAAACCCCAACCAAAATGATTCCTCCCAATCCTAAAGAACACCTAGAGCATTATGTAGGATTCTACAAAGGCTCCATGCACTAGGGTAACTTTCCAGAAACCTACAACCTCCAGATGGGTCCCTGGACCAGATAAGTCCTGAAATGCAGAGGGGCCAGCCTCTCCAGGACATTAACTAGTTCCATCCCCCTATCCCATATTATCAACAACCCCTTCCAACATGAAAAAGTTAGAATATGCATAGCCCAAATACCCCTAAAAAGTGGGAGAAAGAGCAAAGGTGGTAGTGGAGTTATACAGAGAAGGTAGGGTTTAACAAATGAGTGTGATTACTGAATCATTATATTGATATTTCTATTTTGTCTCCAGTATCTTAGAATAATTAGAAGTAAAAACCTAAAATTGTGGAATCGTAACCGATACCAAGCTCGGAAATCTGTTCTATGACTAATTGTCACAATGTGCTTTGAAATGTATTGCTTTTTTGTATATATGTTATTTCTCACAAAAAAGAAAAAAATCAATTGTGATGATAAATGCACAGCTATATGATGATATTGTGAACCATTGATTTGTACACTTTGATGATTACATAGTATGTGAATATACAATATAATATATATCAATAAAAAATAAATAACTAAAAAAATCAGATTCTACCATAATGAAACATCAGGCTGAAGCTAAGGAATTTCCTACCTGCACACTATAAGCCCAGGAGCAAGTATAAGATTTGCACTCTCGAGCAGGCTAAATGATGCATGCTTTGTTCCCTGTCCTTATTTTACGAGCAACAGTTACACATGCCCTTCCAGCAGCCCTTCCTCCTTTGGTAATAGTGCCCTGGTTTTCCTTTGAGGAACCTCCCTTCCCCCCACTCCATGTACTTTGGAAAGTGCTTACTCCCATCCCACCCCCCGCCCTAGTTCCAGGCTTGGACAAATGGCCTAGTCCCAGACCACCACAGCACCACATTCTTCTGGCCCAAGGATTGGTTCAAAGGTGGGTGTCTAACCTTAACCAGGCCACAGCAAATCCTGCCTGGGCCATCTGCTATGATGGCATTGGGAAAGAGATGCTCTTTTAGTAGGAAATGCTAAACTGGAGAATAAGAATGGAGGAAAGCGAAACTGAGAGAGAGAGAAAGGGAGAAACAGCATCTCAATATCACCAAGTTAGCCTCTTGATCCAACCATGTCTGAAATTTGATCTATCCCTAGACTTCTCAGTTCCTGGAGCCAATAGTAATTTAGCAAAAGCTAGCTTGTGTTCCTTTTCTGACTCTCCCAGCTGAGAGTCCCTCCTGATGTAGCCATCCCAACCACTGCTAGGCGGGCCCACCCTCTTCTCCCTGCCCGTGATCCAGGAGGGCTTCTACCACAGCATCTCAATGAAATCTCACCAGCTAAAGAACATCAGGGTTGCACCATGAGGTGGAACCTCCCAGAAATATTGCCCCACCTTTAAACACACACATACACACATATTTCTTATAAAATATGTGTTATTTTGACCCCCTGATGGTTTGATACCAGCTGGTTCGATTATGTGGTTGACACTGCTTTGGTCTAGAAAAAAATGGCTTGACTTCAGAACAGAGTAAAAAGACCACTAGACAAGAAGCAGGTCTGGGATCAACTCTCTACACCACCGCTCACTGGGCATATGCCCTTGGCCAAGTCATTTCCCCTCCTTTAGTCTCCAGGGAGGGATTTGTTCTCCGTAAATCACTCAGGTTCCTCCAGCTCAGCTCTGACCTTCCGTGGTGGCAGCTTCTGTGAAATTGCTGCAACCTGGTTGCAAAGCCTTTCCTCTCTGCCATTTCCACTCGCCTGCTTGTTTCAACTCACTCTACTACACCTATTACATCTTCATAAAGCTGCTCAGCAAGCTATTCTAATACTGCAACTTTACAAATTTTGACAAATGAAATGTATAGACAGCAACAACTTTAGTACAATAAAACAAAGGTGTTAACCTTTTAAAAAAGCTCTTCACTCCCCTTTACTCCAGTATTTTCTGGAATATTGTCTGAAATTATGTTTCGATTTAGAATTTCCTATTTTCGGGAGAAGTGTGAATTCACTAATATTTACTATTAGCCCAGCAGTACATGAGTATTTAAGGAGGAAGCCAGTGACTGATTGATTGGCTGCGTAATCTCTTGTAGGAAGAGATGTCTTTTCCTTGCTTATCACAGAACAAAGGGCACCCTGCTTATTCTTATTAATACCATTTAATATTAGAAGATGCCATTTAAGCATCATAACAATACATATGCAGCATGGCTATCTCCAATTTACAGATGAGAGGACTAAGGCTCATCAACAGTGACTTGCTCAAAATCACTTAAGAAATTTGGAAGAGCTGGGATTTCCAGAAGACTGGAAGGAGAGTCAGACTTCTACTCCAAATCCCTTGGGCATTTAATAGTTACTGGTTGATGATGGTCATGCTGTGTGGACTGTTGGAATTTTCAAATGGCAAAGAACATGGTGACCTGGAAAAGTTAGGTGAAAATCAAAACATTTGGAATCTTTAAAGCTTTTCAGTAAATCCTTTCTTATTAACTATTAAATTGTGAAGTGAATAATTATCTCTTTATTCATCCATTTTGCAAATAAGGGCTTCACATTCTCACATGACCTGAGTGCACTGCCCATTAGTATCATGGAAAAAATCGGACTTTGAAGCAAAAGTGGGTGCAGTGAATTACAATGCCAGCTGACCTGGACGAACACCAAACTAGTTTTCCTGTCTACACCTGTCTTTATTCAATTTAGATGCCTAACAAATTCTTTAGGCTAGAGTCACACTGGAAAGGGACCAGTCTTTCTATCCCATTTCCTTAAGGCAGAAGTGGGAAGAAAGAAAGCACAATAGTAGGCGCTTTCTAGCTATGATCTCATTTTGGAAGCAGAGAAATGAGCAACCCTAAAGCGAAACTTTTGATTTCTAGCTCCTTACGGGCAGCCTGCGTCAGCTAATAGTACTTCAATAAAGTTACTCTTGTCATGCCCCTCCCCATTCTTTTCTTTAAACGATGACACAGTAAAAAAGAAAGTTTGATTATCTTGGCTTTTCTTCCCTTCTCTCCTTCCCAATTCAGTCCAAATGAGAGTACAGATTCTACTTGGAAGAAGGAACAGATTTCCTTGGTTAGGAACCAATTTCTTAATGAGAGGCTAAGTATTAAATCTGATCACAGTGAGTGAAGAAATCCTGGAGGGGACACAGAGTCAGCCACAAGACACAACAGGTGCACCCCACATCCCAGTGGAAGCGTAAGTATTAGCTCTCCAGCACAGTGACCTTGGACAAGAAGTTGCCAGCTTTCTGGCTTTGCCCCAGATGACAAGGAATTAGAAAACCAGCAAGGAAAGGGCATGAAAAAAGTCATTGCAGGACTGGGGTTACCCAGAAAGAGGGGTCCCAGGACCTGCCGCTTGTCCCAACTCTTCTCCATCTACATCCAAGTATGTCCCATCTGCCCACCCACGGCCATTTTCACATAGCTTGGAGGTCTCCTGAGGAGAGCGGAGGTGGAGCAGCTGGCTCTCTGGAGAGTGTCCACAGACTTCCCAGGAAGAGAGCAAAAGTCCCTGCAATGACTGACATGGGAGAGAATGGAGAGGCTTTGTGGGGGAGGAAGGGCGGTGGGCAGGGACAGAGGGGCCATCAGAAGGCGTAGAGAGAAAGCGACCAGGAGAAGCCCTGAAGATGTTGGTGCTTATCTAAGAAGACCTCTTTTCTCCGAGAGAGTAGACCAGTCTTGCATAATGTCAGAGCTAGAAGGGACTCAGAACCAGCAGTTCAGAATTCTGTGGGATCACA
>PVIY010013783.1:0-58270 GCA_004026745.1 Myrmecophaga tridactyla | reverse complement strand
ACTCTTAGGCCTAAAATTTTAAGTAGACTTGACCTATCCTTTGTGGGGTTAAGTTTCATATGAACAAACCCGAAGACTGAGGGCTCAGCTTATAGCTTTGGTTGTCCGCACTGCTTGTGAGAATATCAAGAATTCAACTTGGGGGAAGTTGAATTTCTCCCCGTTCTCACCATTCCCTGAAGGGGGCTTGCAAATATTTGAACCTACATTTTTAAAACACTGTCTTGTGGTAGTTAGATTCAGGTGTCAACTTGGCCAGGTGAAGGCACCTAGTTCTGTTGCTGGTGGACATGAACCAATGGTACATGAACCTCATCTGTTGCTGATTACATCTGCGGTCGGCTAGGAGGCGTGTCTGCTGTAATGAATGATGTTTGACTTAATTGGCTTGTGTTTAAATGAGACGGCTCAACGGCTCAACGTAGCACAGCCCAAGTAGCTCAGCTTACCTCATCTCAGCACTCGCAGCTCAGCCCAGGCCTTTGGAGGTGCAGAAAGGAATCACCCCGGGGAAAGCTGCTGGAACCCAGAGGCCTGGAGAGAAGGCCAGCAGAGACCACCCTGTGCCTTCCCACATAAGAAAGAACCTCAGTTGAAAGTTAGCTGCCTTTCCTCTGAAGAACTAACAAAATAAATCCCCTTTTATTAAAAGCCAATCCATCTCTGGTGTGTTGCATTCCGGCAGCTAGCAAACTAGAACAGATTTTGGTACTGGAGAATTGGGTGCTGCTGCGGTTTGCAAATACCAAACATGTTGGAATGGCTTTTTAAATGGATAAGGGGAAGATTCTGGAATAGTTGTGAGAAGCTTGATAGAAAAGGCCTAGAATGTTTTGAAGAGACTGTTGGTAGAAATCTAGACTCTGAAGATACCTCTGACGAGGCCGTAGACTGAAATGAAGCACGTGCTATTGCGAACTGGAAGGAAGGTGATTCTTGTTTTAAAATGGCAGATAATCTGGCAAACTTGACTACTGGCTTTGGCTGGAAGGCAGATTTTAAAAGCCATGAACTTGGATATTTATCAGAAGAGATCTCCAAATTAAATGTCAAAAGGGCAGCCTGGTTTCTCCTCACAGCTTATAGTCAAATGCGACAGGAGAGAGATATGCTGAGAACTGAACTCCTGGGTACAAAGAAACCAGAAGTTGATGTTCTGGAGAATTCTGGGCTTCCTGGAAGAGAGATCCCAGAGAACAGTGCCCCACATGAGAACTTGACCAAATGTGGAACCAGTCAGCCATTTCAGAGAAAGCCAGAATTGGACATGGAGTTATTCAAGAAGGATTTGTGGAAACTCCTTATGTCTGATGGCCATGATCCAAGGTTATTGCATAGAAAGCCAACGAGAGTGCTGTGGGACCTGCATAAACAAAGCTGCTGCCAGTCTGGACTGGGGCGTTCAGAGAAGGGATACACTAGAGGAAAAATAACTTCAGAGGCAAAACCATGGAAGCTGAGGTCTGAAGTCAAGGAGCCTTGGGCCAAGAGAGTGGACCCACCCAAGCCTATGGAGTGGGTGAGTTTGCCCCAAAGGCAGAAAATGGGCCTTCCACCTGGTTGCAGTGGAAGAGTCATGCCACCTCAGGCCTTGGAGAGCATGAAGCACATTCCTTGGGGTTTGGGGGAGACCCTGGCCACCACCACAGGGAGGGGTTGAGTGTGTGCCCCAGAGACAACAGAGAGCTCAGGTGCAGCTCCGATGCTTGGAGAGGATGGAGCCGAGAAAAATGTGGTCTCCCCAATGTCCCCCAAGGTTGTATTCGGAGATAGGCAGGCCTCTGTGCAGGCCCTTTGGAAAGGGTGGGACTGCCGCTTTCTAAAGCCCTGAGGATAAATGACTTTCAGACTTTGAAATCTATTGGACTTTGCCCTGCAGGTTTTCAAAACTGTATGGGTCCTGTGACCCCTGTGTTCCTTCCTCCCTGTGGAAAAGGGTATACGTATCTTATGAATGTTCCTCCTTTGTATGTTGGTAGCAAATAACTTGTATGAGTTTTCAAAGGTCCAGAACAAATGGAGAGAATTTTGCCTTAGGACAGACCATACCTGTAATTGACTTGATGAGATTTTATACTGTCTCTAATTTTGTACTTCATTTGTATTGCTACTGAAAGGTTTAAGGTTTTCTGATATTGTTATGGAATGAATGTATTTTGCATTTGGAAAGAGCATGTCTTTTTTGACATCCAAAGGGTGGAATGTGCCAGTCTGAATCTGTGGTGGACCCCAGAAAAGCCATGCCCTTTAATCCTCATTCAATATTGCTGGGTGGGAGCATTTTGATTGTTTCCATGAAGATGTGACCCACCCAATTGTGGGTGGTAACTTTTGATTAGATGATTTCCATGGAGGTGTGTCTCCATCCACTGAAGGAGGAGTTGCTTACTGGAATCCTTTAAAAGAGGAAACATTTGGGAGAGGGCCCCTTTTGGTAAGCCACATGAAAGCCAGCAGACACAGCCATGTTCACCATGTGCCCTTCCACCTGAGAAAGAAATGTTGACCATCATCGACCTTCTTGAACCAAGGTGTCTTTCCCCAGATGCCTTAAATTGGACATTTCTATAGACTTGTTTTAATTGGGACATTTTCTCGGCCTTAGAACTGTAAACTAGCAACTCATTAAATTCCCCTTGTTAAAAGCCATTCCATTTCTGGTATATTGCATTCTGGCAGCTAGCGAACTAGAACATGTTTCAACCTCTGAAGCAAACATGGGATGCTAAGACAGTTTCTGCAACCTTCATCTGACATCCTAATGACCAGGCTTGACTTCCTTGTCCCTGCTGACCCTGTTTGGCCACCTATTCCTGGTCAGCCTCTCCCAAAACAAAACTTTTCAGAATTTGAAGACAAAATTCTGGCCTAGTATGCTCAGCAACTGTTCAGTATTGACCCCAGACTCTGGCATTAAATGTTTCTCATGCCCCACTGATGTACATGTAGGCATATAACATCATTAAAGTTGTATGCAGGGCTCGTTTCTCAGCTCCTTTCAGAATTCACACCTGCCCAAGAGTAAGCCATAGTCTTCACTCTGCCTAGAACTGCAACCATTCACTCTCCAGCCAAGACATCACCAGCCAAGAGTAGTTAGAAGTCTTTGGCAAGGATAACTGGTGTTCTTTCTAGCTCATTTGTTGCTATCAAATTCCTAACTCAGCCCACTCATCTTCCCTTCTTGACAAGTCAGCATTTCAGTGCTGGACTAGTTACCATTCCCCTGCAGCTGGAAGCATCATCCTAGGTGAGTTCTTTGGCCCCCTAGTAAATACATCAAGCTCAAAGAAAATTAACAGCGGAAATTTGGAAACCTTAGTCACTGAAAGATGATACAAATAATGCATTCTTTCTAGATAATGTGGCTTAGATGGTAGAATGCCAGGGAATTTCACAAAGCCTCCTTACAATTCCAATGCTGGAGAAAGTAGGATGTTCCTGGAAAGGAGACAATCCTGTGTTCACCCTCCAAAGGAAAACTCCAACTGAATTTCCTGTGTAGTAAAAATTTTCCAAACTCTCCAAAGCAGGTATATTTGATTAAGGGAGAACTAGAACTCCATTGTTTGCTGAATAAAGATGCAGGGATGGAAACAAGGATTCCCCAAGATGGGCCTGATGAGAAAGCCTATGGAATTAGGAGTCCAGCTGGGTATATTTTGGAAAAGTAAAAGCACTACCATCTCAGCTTTTTGCATGCCTTCTGCACACATGCACTCATGATTAGAACTAACCATTATCTTGTAAGTGAAATGTTTTCAATGTGAATGCTTTATAGTGTTATCTCTACTATATTCAGTATGATAAAAATCTTAACCTTTATTTCTAATAGGTCTTTTTCAATCTAATCAGCAGTGGCTTGATTTAACAAAGAGCTAGTGAAAAATCATGTTAAAAAAAAATATGATGAAAAGCATCTACTCAAAACTTACCAAGGCTAAATTTTGTCTGTAGCAGAAAGAGCATCCCTATTAGGTATTCAATATGTTCCAGGATCTGACTCTCACTAGTGGTTCCAGCCATATCTTCCATAACTTGTAGTTCGTATTTTGAGGCATCTATTAATTTATCAGCCCACACACTTTTCCCTTTCTTTTGGGAAATATGCTCCATGGTGTATTTCACCAGTCTTCCATTTCTTCTCACAAATGGTCCATCCACAAGCCCATATACGTGGTTTTGGAAGTGACATCCATGTTCTCGCAACATGTCCTTAGAGTACTCAACCCAGGTTGGGAAAATTAAAACCCTTCCATAGTATATTGTTTTAATGGTGAAAAAAATGTATATTTAGAATTAGGCAGTTAGACTCAGTTTAGATTATTTCAGTTTTGTTGGCAACATCCAAAACATCGTAGTCTGGAGCGTAGTCTGTCAAGCATAGTCCTTCTTCTTTCATCAGACCTGATCAAGGTGCTGACCTTGGCCATATGTCAGTGTCATGAACTTCTGCATAACTTGTTTGATCTGGTGCTTGTTGGCCTTGACATCCACAATGAACACAAGTGTGTTATTGTCTTCAATCTCCTTCATGGCTGACTCAGTTCAGTGGTCAGGGGGAACTTGACGATGGCATAGTGGTCAAGTTGTTTCTCCTGGGGTACTCTTCTGAGGATAATTGGGGGTGTTCATAGATGTAATGTCTTGGGCTGCTGGAAGGGGGCAACATACAGATATTCTGTGTGTGTGGGGGGGTGGCTTAGAAACCTCTCAGCACTGCCTTCTAAACCTCTTTGGTTTGGTTTGGTTTGGTTTCAGTTTGCTTTGTTGTCAGTTTGGGGAGGGTCAGGGACTTCCTTCTTTGCTTTCAATGGTATCTTTGTGAAAAGCACTCCCACAGTATTTTAAAACTTGAACCAGAGTCTTAGTTCCTCCTTCATGGAAAATCTGGGAAGTATGCTAAGCAGGAGAGCCAGTACCATGAGGAGGAAGATGGGCTGAAACAGTGAAAATACAAAGCAGAGGGAAGGAGAGATGGGAGGTGGAGAGAATGAGTACTGGAAATTTTTAAGCCACTTATCCCAGCTTTCTCTTGTGCTTCCCACAATGCTGCGAGCCTTACTATTACTTTCCATTTCCACCTAAGCTATGGAAAGTTGATGTTTCAGTCACAACCAAAATGATTCCAATGAATACATAGCATTTTCCACACATTTTCCTTCCTTTATTGGTGCAGTTTCCTCTACTGTGAATCCATTTCCTCCTCTCTAACTCACAGAATCCTTCCTTTTTTTCAAGACCCAGTCTGAATACCAAGGCTTTAACTAAAAACGATAGACAATATCCCCAGCTGAAGTGATCACTCTCTTTTTTGTTCTATTGCACTTGCTACTTCTTTATTTCAGTTACAGTTTTCCTTATATTGAAACTCTGTGTGTCCTTGGCTGCTCTTATCTCTCTTTTCTACAAAATATAAAGTTTCCTGAGGGCAGAGAGTGTGGGAGCATTCATTTTCTATTCCCCATAGTATCTAACTCTGGATAGTTAAAGGACAAGAAATAGTCATTTCAATTTTTCTTGAGTTGTACCTCTATCTGATTCAACAAAGTCTTGGGATCAAAGTCCTGGAAGTTCCCTTAGCAAACAAATTATCATGAACACACGATGTTCTAAGCATGAGTTTCAGGCTTCTCAAAGAGGTGCTTTATCCCTAGCAAGTTCATTTCATATACAGACCCTCTTTTTCAGTTCCTGCTCAGGACAGGTGTGCAAACAGCCACCATTTTTTCAGAGCGACAATGTCCATGGAGACCTCCTGTTGTTTTGAGTGACTATGAGGTCTTGAAAAGATGTTACTAGAGGGCCATCCAAATGGCACCCGTCACTGAATTTTGGGCAAAGATATCAGCCTAGAATATGGACGCTAACAAGAACTGGGATCCAGCAATCTACAGAAATTGCCAACCCTAAGAGATCATCAAGACTCCGCAGCCTAAACTGAGACCAGAACTCATGCTTTTACTTATATTGTTATTTACTCTTGGAACAGTCTATTTCAACTCTTCTTCCCTGACTAATGCAAATCTTTCCTATCCTTCAGGGTATCCCTCAAAACTCAAGTTTCCCTTAAGCATTCCCGCTGCCTCCACCACTGGTATTACTTGGCCCCTCTTCTGTCCCTCTCCAGCACACCCTTTGCCTTTCCCTTATAGCTCTTTACCCATATTGCCTTGCTTTACATGTGTATTTTCCGTATGTGTCTCCCTGACTAATGCATAGGCTGGAGTTTGTACTTTTTGGTGTCCTACTTCCCAGCAAGGAGTCTGGCACAGATTAGGTACTCAGTCAATATTTATTGTTGGTATCATCTTGTAATTAGGTGATGACAACAGGAAATATTTATCACCTTGCATCTAGATAAAACTGAAATTGATTAAGCAAGACAGAAAGGTGTCTGGGCAACTCCTGTGGCATTCCAATGGAGGAAATATTCAGAGCTTACTTCAACAAACACTTAAAATAAGGTTGTAGTTTGTTCAGTGATGCTAAAATATGTTTGCATTGTCGATTAGTCTTTCGTCTGATGTCTCTTCCTTCTTGTTGGACTGCAAACTTCTTAAACAGATCTACTGTTGCCTTCCTTTATAACCTTCATTACATCTAGCATAAAATAATATAATACAGTGGACAAGTAATAAGTGAAAGATTGATTGAATCAATTAGCACATGGGTTTACTAAAGCTGCAAATAATGCAATATACCAGAAATGGGTTGGCTTTTATAAAGGGGATTTGTTAGGTTACAAATGAACAGTTCTAAGGCCATGAAAATGTCCAAAATAAGGCATCAAGAAGAAGATACCCTCTTGGGAGAAAGGCTACTGGCATGTGGGGATCCTCTGCCACATAGGAAGGCACAGGGCAATATCTGCTGGTCCTTCTCTCCAGAGAGTCTCTGGGTGTTTCTCTCTTAGCTTCTCTGAGCTGTCTCCAAAATGTCTCTGCCTCTTATCCTCTCATAAAAGACTCCAGCAAGGGAATTAAGACCCACTTTTAACTGGCTGGGTCACATCTCCATGGAAGCAACCTAAGCAAAACTTCCCACCCACAGTAGGTCTGCACCCACAGGGATGGATTAAAAAAACATAGGCTTTTCTGGGGTCCATAACAGACTCAAACCAGCACGCACATTTCCTCAGCTTTTCCTAGATGCTGGATAGATGAACCATGGCCCTTTTGTAAAGGGGTCTTATCAAGTTGGGGAGCCATTGCATTCTATTATAGTTTAGTCCTTATTAATCTGAATGACAACGGAGATATTTACCAGGCCAATATGGGAACAAAGCGAAGGGTGCCAAATTCTGTCTGAGGGTCTGCTTCACAGGGAAAGGAATAGTTGAGCTTTATTTAGAAGGCACATTGGTCAACCAAAGAAGGAAAGGATGGATCAATTAGGCAGATGGTCTCCCATGAAAATGCCATCATTTTGCACCCAAATACAGGCTGGCTGAGGTTGCCTGGCTAAGCCAATCCATATAATTTCTTATGTGCTATTGAGAGGGACTTGGCACTGAAGACAGCATGAAAGAGTGGGAATTGCCAGCTACAAGGCATCAGAAGTCTGGATTTTAGTTCCAGCAGTATCACTGTAAGCAAGCCTAATCTCCTCTTGGAGCCTTAGTTTCCAGATCTGCAGAGCAGGCATGACAATCCCATTCAAATGAAAATTCGAGTATGACAATATTTTGAAACTCTATTGCATAGTCTCTCCATGAGGTTCTTTCTTTCCTTTGCTCTGTTGTAAATTCTCTACTGTTATTCAAAGGTTGTCATACTCTATGATTTGGCCTCACTTTATCCCTTTCCTATGAAGAGTTTGTTGCTTTCATGTTGAAAGGAAAACTGCAGCCCCAGGGTTAACCCAAGGAGGGGTGGACAGAGCAATGATATGGAAGAAGCAGTTAAAATATAAAATAATAGCAAGGGGCTGAAATTGCCCCTGACTGCCCATTGCTGCTCTGGTTTTTATAGTTCATTAAAACCTACAATCACTGTAATGTTTATGCATTATTGGAGAGATAAATTGCATAATTTTCATTTTGCAATTTAAATGTAATTATGATCTTACTAATGACTAAAACCTGAATTTGCTAGACTATCAGTTTTTCCAACCCTTGCCAAAATTATAGGTAATTACTTAAGGCTTACAATAATTATAAGTCCATCTCTTTAATAATTAATGTGCACTTTCATGGTACAAAACAGCTAGTAATCAAACGACCTCAGGTTACACTGCAAACCCATGCAATTAGGCCTATTGTGTAGGTCTATGGAAATATACCCATTTGCAAGAGTCCCTTCAATTGGCAAGCTGAAACACAGGTTTGCTGTGTTTTATAGCATCAAATAAAGGAGAATTCCCCTGCTGCAACAAGGCTAGGAAAAGAAAACTAACCACAAAATGGTAGGAAACTCAATATTAATCTACACAATCCTACTGTAGCTGGTAGGAGTGGAACTGAAGTGGGGAGAGTGCAGACTGCTTCTGCTATGGTCTAGGAGAAATGGCAAGCAGATCTAGTTTTCACAGAGAAGCTAAGAGCAAGGGGATTGGGGAGATATCCCTTACTCTTTGGTTCCTCTTTGTTTCTGTAGGGCACATGCCAATTCTATCACGTAACAAGTATTTGTAGAGCACTGTGCTAGGCTTCAAAGACATAGAGATAAGCCAGGCAGGGGTTTATGCCCTTGATGAATTAGCCCACCAGTGTGTGCTATGAGATATGCAAACAGATAATTAGAATAGGGTCTAGGTGCTACCATTTTCCACAAAATGGTAGCAGATATGAAAACACTGAAACCATGAATAGTCTTTCTCACCATTTATTATTCAACTCACAAAGAACTTCTAAAGGTCCCTGATACTGATAGTGGAGTGGGTCAATGAGGACCATTCCAGGGACCTACACAGCCTCACATACACACTTCTGCCCCAGGGTTGTTTCACTATGAGTCAGTCAACATCAACCATCTCTGGGTCACAATGCCAAATGTCCTTGGTTTTAGGAAACACGAGAAAATGAGTTCCTGGAGTCATCTCCTTGTGGACATTCTGTAGTCACTCAATCTTGCTATCTCAGTTGCATCCATCGTTCAAGTCACAGCTCCACTCTTATGTCCTCTAAGAAGGCTCAAATACCCCAGAGCTCCTTGACTTTTCCCTCTTCACACGAAATTTAAGCTTTGTTGAAAGTGGCCTTGTTCTGTTTATTCTGGTTTAATATTAGGTAAACTTACCCAGAGTATCCTGTGCCCTGGGAAGGCATCTATAAAACCTTGCCCTCAGCCAGCTTCATCCAATTCCCTTCAGTAATGACTGCTCATATATGCATGCCATCAAAGGGGTGTTTGCACACCATAAGCACTCTGGAAAACCAAACTATAGGACTTGAAGCTTTGATTGAATTTTCAAGCCCTTTGGAGAAGTAGTAGAGATACCCTGAGATAGAAAGTCCCACCCATTTCCCTGCCCAGGTGGCGTGAAATGACCATGTGTTTTCACAGAACCATGAGATTTTTCTTTGCAACAACTTGTCAGAATGAATTGATTCTTAAATGAAATATATGTCTCTTATCTACCTCCCCATGAGATTGCAGAACTCCACGAGGGAAGGAAATATAACCATCATCTAACTCAATGGTCATAAGCACATGCTGTCGAAATGGCTAATTAATTCAGTCAAAATAGTTAGGCTAAAATCTGTGGCAACACAACTTCTTTCTAATGACCCAACAAATGCCATTTGCCAACTTCCACTACTACCACAATTTCCCACTGCCTGAACCTGACCTGATAAAGAAAAGACCCAGAATTTTGGATCAGGAAGGACCATCCTCTTTGCAAAGCTCATCTCTTCTGCCTTATCTCCTTCTCATCCACAAACCCAACTCTGGGTTTGTGTTTGATTGTGGACAATCAAAGGGGCTGCGGGGAGTCCCCTCCACAGGAAAGTGCACTCAGGCAGAGCAGAAATACCTGGATCATGGCCTACCCATTGCCCTGCCTCTGGAGAACACTCTTCCTGAAACTTTGCTGCTCAAGTCTCCCTGAAGATACAAAAGCAGCCTTAAATGGAAGCAGTGGGGGCAGCTACAAAGTGAGATGAGACTTGGGGATCTTGGTTACAGTTTTTTCTTTTTTATTTCCAAGACAAAGAATTTTCAAGTTAGTTATTAAGGAGTTGTCTAATGCATGCCAGAGTAGGGAAGAAAGGAATATATAAAGATGCTTCTGCTCATTTTCCTTTTCTAGAATGTTCCATCTACCATCAATCTGTGACTTCAGTAGCACCATGTATGCCAGGGAGATTTATATGTGGTTTATATTATTATTTTTCCCTTCAGGTTTCTATTAGAATTTTTTCAAGTCCCTCTCCTTGTACCATTCAGGAGCAGATTTTAGTTTTCAGCAAAGGGCAGACGTGAAAGGACTGCTGTGTTCCTCGACTGTTTCTTCTATTGCAGAAAGGCCATCCTTCTATGTCAAGGAAGGCAAACTGTCCAGAACATGGGAGCTGGTCAAATGCTGGCAGTGTTAATCCACAGGAGTTCATCCTTCAGGTTCATGAACCTCAACTCTGGCCTGAGCCTGTAGGAGTCCTTGTGCATGGCAGCTCTGGGTGGCACACAGAAATGTAAGGCCAAGAAGTCTCCTTCTTAGGTTGTGTATGCTGAGAGCCAATCATGCAATCTTGGAGCAAATAAAATAAAATCTGGGACCCTGGATGGAAATGCTCTGAACTCTGACCCATTGTAGGGCCTAAACAAATGCCCCCTGAGGGCTCCTCAATCCCCTGCACCACTTTCCTCACTGGATAGATGGTAGATCTTATCTCCTCTGTAGAAAACATTCACTGATATTCAGGCAGTCAAGTGATGGAATTCTGCTGCTACTCTTCCACTGATTGCCGTGTCCTTCTAAGAAAGCTGCCAGCTCTCTCTGGGCTTCACCTTCCACAAGCAGGGGCTAACAGATCTCTTGTCCTGACAAACTCTAGTTCTAAGATCTGACTCGTCTCACTAGAACCTTTGATAAAAGGTGAGAGGCTTACATTTCTTAAATACAATCAGTGGCTTAGTGGAAACTGTAGTTTTTTCAGAGAAGAGATGTTATATGTCCTCACACTGCTACTTTAGGGATTCAATTGGATGTCAGCATGTAGGATTGCCTGAAATCTGCAGTTCCTAGAAAAGCCATCCAATAGCCTTCTCCAAATCCCCTGAATTTCTTTTGGTTGTATCCTCATCCTCTTCCATGCAAATCCAAGCCCCATACCAGATGTTCTCAAAGTGATGCTTGACAGATTCCATCTCTCCGAAAATAGGACTCACACAAGCTTCATTGGAGGTTAGGAATCTGTGGGTAGAAACATTTTCCAAGCTGTCACCTTCACACTTCATCACCGTTGAGCAAAGGGTCTGACTCGAAGGAAAGTACAGACTCTGTTGCTGGCTATGGCAGGTGATTGTTCTCCGAAAAGAACCAAATTTCTCATCACTCAGCATGTCTCTCCATAATGGAATCAGTCCCCTTGAATCTGCAATGTGATGGCATCTCAGGACATGGGCCCTATCTCCCTCCTGAATTAGAGGAGTGAAAGCCATCAATCCCTGCTGTTCTGGCCCTACTAAACTCACACCAAAGGCCTGAAAACCACTATCTTGGCCCACCCAGGCAGGTAGAGTCTGGGAAGAGATGTTTGACCCTGCACTGCAAGAAGCCCTACTGTGCTTGCTGCATTCTTACACCCTAATTTCCTTTATGGATGATTATACCACACTGCCCAAACTAGAGTGACACTCTTCACCACTCCTTCCCTTCCGTGGGCAAAGCCACAGATTTCTACAGGAAGGGAAAAAAGTATGACAAAGTAAAAGGAACCTGGAATCAGACAGATTGAGCTCAAATTTCAGCTGCAATATTATTAGCAATAAGGTCTTGGTAAATTACCTAGATAGCTCTTGGCCTTGATTTCTCAGTCTGACAGATTAAGATGATAACACCTTTTTAGCACCATTGTTATAAGGATCAGATAGAGTTTTTTAGAGATGCAATGTCTGACACATTGTAGGTACATGATACATGACAGGTGTGATAATGATTACTTCTAAGTGTTGGCACTTCAGGGAACATTTTCAAGTTCTACTTTCCACCCATCAAACAGTGTTTTCATGCTCCATCTCCATGTCCCTCCAAGCTTTGCCAGTGTCTTCCTCATGTATTTTCCTCCCAACCTCGTTGCTCAACAATTTGTTTGATTTACAGTGGTTGCTTCTCAACTCCAGTTTTACCTTTAGACACTTTCAACTTCAGACCCTTCAGCTGTCTCTTGATCCCAGTTCTGTAAGCTGCAGGCCAGGTGCTCTGCTACACCAGACTTAGCTCCCAGAAATCCAGTTCATTGAGAGGCTACCTGCCTCTTGTTAGTAGAGTGATGAGCCCAGACGCGAACCTTGGTCCCCTCACCAAGTCCAGTCTTTTCTCCTAGTTCCTGGCCTTCTTGAACCTATTGTCTGTCCCCCCAACCATCTGGTTGGCCCAAACCAGGTATTGCCACTTGCCTGGCATCATCCTAAGTGGCTGCAAGGCCTGGAGGACAGTGTCTAGTGGTCCCACCAGCCCCAGCAGACTGGATGTCAATATGGAACTTGCTTTGCACGAAGCCTGAGCTGACCACAGCCCTTCAAAGCAATGCTGACGTGGACTGTTGGTCCCTACCTCTAGGAATACCCCTCTGGCCCTGTTTGGCTCTGGCCTGTTCACCCCTCCTCTAAACCAGAGTGCTGAAGTTGTATTTGTTATACGGCAAGCCCAGCAGAAATATGACATCTATGGGCTGTGTAACTCCCCCGTGTGCACCACAAGAAGGCAGCCATGATTTCTTACCAAAGGGAGACCAATTTTAAACCTCCAACAGGTCCTGAATGGAAGAACTGATGATTTCACTGTGCACTCTATTTATTTTATAAAGGAAGATAAAGTGGACCGACTGGGGAAATCTCATGGAATAGACTACTATTCATTATATAAATGGATAAGATAATTCTCATGAATATAGCTGGAAAACATGTCTCTTCTGTTCTCTGGGTCTTTTACAAAAACTGTAATCCAAGTCACAACATTTGATGAGAAATCCTTGCGTGAGTCTTCGTGGAATAAGGAAGCATTTCCAGGGACATTCAACTCCAGAGCCTCTGCAAATGAACAAATAATTTTAAAGAGTATCATTAGTTAAAAAAAGAAAAAAGAAAAAGAAAAAAGAAGAAAAGAATAGCTTCTTCTATCTCTTGACTTCCTGTCTTTTGTATGGCTGGAGGTTCAGAGAATGCAAAACCCCTTTCACTCTCAACCAAAGGTAGCTAGGCTGTTAAAAAATCATTAGAGAATACCTTTTAAACATAAACAGGTTACTTCCTCTGAAGGAATTGTTTTTATCCAGCCTGATTTCCAGCAGTTTCCCTAAAGCAGGCTCTGCCACACACTAACAGACCTGTCTGCTGTCCTTCTTCCTTGTAGCCCACTCACAACTGTAGTGACCTTGGGGGCTCAAGCTTCTCTAGGCTTCAGTTTCCCTCTCAAAAAATTGACAAGGCAGTCCTCATTCTGCTTTGCCAGGAGAAAAATCTTTGGACCATAATGGTTACCATGGTGGGGTCCCTAGGGAGGCTGGTGGTCAGTACTAGCTATTCCTGTAGCTGCTGGCAAATCGAGACCTGGTGCCAAGAGAACCGGTGTTAGTAGAAGCCGTCCTGAGTTCAACGCTGATGGTGATGTGGTCCGCCAACCCATTTCCAGAATGCCTCTCCCCTTCTTCCTAACCCTTGCACAAGATCTCCCATCTTCCTGCCTGCTGCCCGATGGATAGCTCTTCATGCAGTGATATCCAGCATTTCTTCACATACATTTAATGATAATTAGACTGGCTTGTTGAGACAAGCCAAGTTATTGATTCCCTTTATGAGCATGCTTAACAAATCTTTCTGCCCTCCAAAGCCTATACATAGCTACCACCTGATAAATAACCTACAGTCCCAGCCAACCTTGGGTTCTCACACTAAAGAATGAAATGGGCCAGGAATTAAGGATTTATTGTTGAATACAGCCGCATGTACAGAGGATGAGGGGAGGAAATCGGTAATATATACTGTGTGTTCACCACGAGCCAAGTACTTCCCTGAGTTTCGCATGCAGCTTTTCCATTTTAATATGGAGGAAAGGAATTTGATTCAGGACTGGGTTATCAGGGCGGGGTTAGATGGAAAAAAATAGCCACAGAGCTTCTCTTCTTTCACTTGTTGTGCAGGAGACTGGGGGAGAAATGTAATGGAAATAAATGCCTGCCGACCCTACTCTCCACCAGGAAAAGGGTTCACATTCTATTGCATTTAATTAGACTTAACTTCTTCATTCCACTTCTGAATTGTGACATTTAAAAATTTAAACTAGATTAAGAACATTTTCATTATGTCGTAAAAATGTGTCAATCTTGATAAGAAATAGAAACATTTCCCCCAGCCCCACCCCCCAAGAACTCTGTAACTGTCCCTTTAATTAGGCACTCATTAATAAATCTATCTTGTTCTCAAATCCCCACACACTTTGTACAGTAGTTCATTAGCACAGGAAGAGGCAATTTAGATTTCCTCAGATAATAGCATCTGTCGCTAATCAAATTAAGGCAGGATGTGCAAATGTAGCTAAAGCCGGACAAACTGGTGTGGGGTAAGGTGAAGGGGAGGGGTTAAGATCAAAAAGATAATCTCTAAAATTACAGTCCCACGTCTCAAGTACATGAAGCAGTTCTGATTTCAAATATCTTGCCCTAGTTTTCCTAAGAAAACATTTGTTTTAATCAGAACATTTATGCCTATCTGAGGCTTGGCAAATCTTCTCACCATACCTAAAAACAATAGAAAGTCCCCACCAAAAGGTTCTCTGAAATTCATTCATTCACTTATCTGTTCATTTTTTCATGCAATGAATACAGATTGAGCTCTCATTCTGCTGCCTTGGGCCAGACCTTGGGGCTGTGGAAGGATAAGAAAGACACAGGGAAAGCATTCTGAATTCTGTATGCCTCATCTTGAAGGCAGGTGGGAGTATACACATCCTCACCCCGAAATGTCACCGCCATCACCACAAGCACACATTCATTCATTCGTTGAGCAAGTATTATGTGCTCAACTAGAGATATAGATGTGAACAAATCAAAGGCCCTGCCCTCACAGAGCTCCCATTCTGTGGGGACAGACCAGCTGTGTGCTCTAAGGTAGTGACAATGGAGCAGGGTTATGAGATAGATCAAGAGGGGTGCAGAGGCGGTGAGGATTCTGTTCTGGTAGGGTGGTCAGGAAAAGTCTCTGAGAAGTTGACTACTGGAAGGAAACTTAGCAGGTCAGCTTTGTTGAATGACCTCCACTAAGAATGGGGGAGGGGAGCGCTGTACATGGGTAGAAACCAAAATAAGTTGAACCAGAGACAATGAAGTAAATCTGAGGACAGGAACCTGATACCAAATGGGCATCAAAGGTGGTTCCAGAAGCGGGGAATGGGAAGCCAGAAGTGAATGGAAATCAGAGGCTATAGAAGGAGCAAGCAGTGAAGACGTGCCTATGCACAAGGACCCACACAGTGTTTTCTGAATACTTTAGCATAATTGCCAGTTCCATACTCACCTGTCTCTATCTTTGGATCTTAAAGGCACACAGTGTGTCTTTTGACAAAGTATCATAGCCCCATAGATGGTAAAAAATGTGGTGAGGTAGAAGACATTGGCAGGCAATGTCCACTGGGCAGGGGCCACATTGGTCTACAGAGCTTGTAGGATAGTGATCTCCTCCAGGGGTTCAAGTTAGAAACAGATTACGTGCTCCACCTCTCCCCTAATTCACTATTTGCAGGTGGCTCAAAGGATTAAGCTAAGTAAGGGCAGTTAGGAACACTGGGCCCTAGACCCAGCCTTGCAAAGAATAATTAACTAATTAATAATTTAACTTTGGCAGATCCAAAATGGCCAAAGAATGTTAGGATTCATTATGGGTTAGAAGAGTGATTCTCAAACCTCAGTGTGCATAAAAGTTACCTGTAGGCCTGTCAAAGTTCAGATTTCTGGGTCTGGATAGTCTTATTCAGCGTGTCAGGAATGAGGTCCATTATTTAATTTCTACTCAGCTCCAAGGTGATGGCGATGGTGATGCTGCTGAAGTCCAAACCATAGGAGGAGGGAGGAAAAGGAGGAATCAGAGACTCAGAAAGAAGAGGGGGAGGTTGAGGATAATTACCATGGACTTCACAATGTCTTTCTCCAGTTGGTGTTTGTGAGAAGACCAACTTCTCAACTCTGTGCTGGTTTGAGGCTGTTGTGTAGCCCAGAAAAGCCATGTCTTTTCTGGGGTACATGGGATTTTCCATAATCCCGTCTCATGGAAACAGAACTATTGTCCATCAGGAGTGGGAACTTCTGATGAAGGTGTTTTCATGGCGGTGTGACCCACCCCATTGTGGGTGGGACCTTTTGATTAGGTGGTTTCCATGGAGATGTGTGTCGGTCCATTCAAGGTGGTCTTAATCCATTTACTGGAGTACTTTTTTGGAAAAAAGCTCAGAACCTATACTGACAGAGGTGTTAGAAGAGGCAGATAGAAAAACCCCCTGAGGAAGCTGTTTGAAACCAGAAGCCAAAGGACCTGCAGATGCGAGCCGCTTGCCTTTCCGGCTGACAGAGCTTTTCCAGACACCACTGGCCTTTCTTGAGTCAAGGTATCTTTCTCTGGATGTTTTACTTTGGAAATGTTTATGGCCTTAGGACTATAAACTTGTAACTTAATAAATTTCCTTTATAAAAGCCAACCCATTTCTGCTATATTGCCTTTCTGGCCACATTAACAAACGAGAAACCATCCTTTTGGAAGTTAAGGTAAGTGGGCTCATGAAGGCCTTTAACTTTATGGTGATAAGTTTGGACTGCTTCCTTCAGGCAATAATTCTTGAGAGTAGAAAAAAGTGATGACAGAATGAGGATTATGCTTTAGTTATACCGTTTTGGCCGCCATTTTCAGGAAAGACTGTTTGGAATCATCATAAGAGATACTAGAATGAAAGTCATTATTTGCTAAAAATAATGGGAGTGTTATAAAAAGACAAGAGAGAACAAGGGAAAGAGAAAAGAAAGGGCAAATCTGGCAAATGAAGGAAAAGAACAATAGAGCTGGATGGCAATTTAGTCGTAAAGACAAAAGTAAAGGAAGGGCCTCAGAAGCTTTTTACCTTTCCGGATCTTTTATCTTTGGGACAAGATTGGTGAAAAGCCACCAGAGCTGTATCTTCTTTCACTGGGGCATGGAAAGCAGTTTGAAAGATTGCTACTTTGAAAGGAAGAGTCAGAAACAAAGCTTTAAGAAAGATGTTAATTTACAAAGAATTTCTGGCTTATACTATAAAAACCATACGATTATTTACAGGAACAATCCCACAAAGTTACCAGTTTCACAGTTAGTCTGTTAATGGTGGAAAATGCTTTTCCTATAAGAATATCATATCCACATCAGGACATATCCTTAGACCTCAAAATTGTGGATGTTAAAGTTCCACTTGTTTTGTTGGGAGTCTGGAACTTATAGGAAGTGATTAAAGATGACGGTCTTTTTTGTTGTTGTTGTTGTTTCTTTTCGTTCTCTCAGGTTGTAAATTGCTCTGAGGTTTTGTTGTTTACATTTATTTTGGTTTGGGTCTTAGGAGGGTGGGACTTGATGTAAATGGATAACTCATAATGGGGGCAGGAAGAGATTGTTTTGTTTGTTCCTCTCCCAATTCTTGTTCTGACTTACCAGACAGTACAGTAGAGTGGAAGGAGTATTGGGCTGGGAGTCAGGACACCTGGCTTGGGGACATGGGCAAGCCATTAACTCTATGCCTTAGGCCCTTTGTAATGGGCAAATGAAATTCAAAAGCTCCCAGGTAGCTCTCAGAAGTAACAGCGTGTGCATAGCACTGGAACACTAGCCCTGTTACTGATATCTAAGCAGTAATTCCTTTCCAAGCAGATCCTCTTTTGCCCGACCGTATCACCCTCATCAAGAAATATGCTCAAATGTTGCCCAGAGAGTGTAAAAACTGTCCTTTCCTTTTCTCTTCCTTCCCCTATCCCCTCCCCTGCCCTCCCTTCCCCTTCCCTTCTCTTCTTTCCCTTTCCCTCCCCTCCCCTCTCTTCCCTCCCCTTCCTTTCTCCCCTCATCTCCCTTTCCCTCTCCTCCCTTCCCCTTTCCTCTTCTTTTCTATCTTCCCCTCCCCTTCCCTCTACTTTCCTCTGCTGTGCTCTCCTGCCTTCTTCCCTTCCCCTCTTTTCTTTCTTTCTTTCTTTCTGTTCTATTTCTTTTCTCTCTTTATTATCCCACCTTTCCCGTTCTCCCTTCCCCCCTCCATAAACACCCTCTTAGGCTCTCTCACTCTCTCTTTCTGCCTATGTGTGTGCCCCCAAGAAATTCCCCCATATCTAAAAGTCTCCCTGATAAATCTGCTACCAGCGGTGAAATGACAATGCTCAAGAAAGTTCCTTTTGCCTGGAGACACAGTCCCAGAAGCCCTTTATGATAATGTACGTTGTCCCAAGAAAGGTGATGTTATCACAGTATCCACTCATTCCTCGATGCCCATCAGTCATCTTGCTGAGCACTGAGGGATTGGAAGGCAGATGAGAGAAAAAGCATTTTTAAATTTGCTATTGAGTTGGGCTCACTGGGACAGAGAGCACTGGACCAAGGCCAGCAACAGCCATGAAGACAGCCTCTGCTCTCTTCTGGAGGGAGGAGACCAGTTCTAATTTTGTTTCCATGTTATTGTGAGATCAAAAGTAACCTTCTCTTTGTGGGATCTTAGCTTCCACATCTCTAAAATAAAGTGAGGGATGAGATTTCCATCAAGCTCCAGAATAAATGGCTTCCTGAGCATAAGTCCGTTGGGAACAGAAGCAAGAGGGCAGAGAATAACATAAACAAATCTCCTTCATGGTTTTCCCCAAGGCCAGCCATGTGGCGGTACAAGTTACACATAGTCAGACAGTAAACTGAGATGGTACAGAACTATGCTGGTAATTCCAGCCTCATTCTTCATGATGCTCCCCTTCACTCTCAAAAGTGTCACAGTTTGGATCAAAAAAGTATGCAGTCATTCTATTCATGATGTATATTTCCCAAGGACTTAGAACGCCAGGAATCTTCCTACCTTTACCATGCAGAGGCCTTTCACAATATTCTATTTTTGTTCATTAGTTGAAGCCAATCAAATCCAGCCCATTTGGATTTAATACACGTGCACGACGTGGCTGTTCAGCCGTGTCAAGCAGCGGCACCGTCATCAGAAATCGAGAATCCCAATTGTATATTTGTTCCCACATCCTCCTCTTTCATGAGCTGCTTTTGACCTTTAGTTGTTGGTCTAAGGGTACCACCTACCCTAAAACGTTCAAAGCCCAAAACTCTTAGGCACTGAGGTCAAAATGAATGAAATCAGCTTCAGCTAAAAAAAAATGTTTAAAACTGAAAGTGACAGAAAGGTTCCCCACCCCAGGTATTGCTGCAGAGAAGCTTGATGAATGTTTGGGGATTTTTAAACCCAGGCACTTGTGAACAGTTTGCACTGGTGACTGTCATCTGCGAGGCTGCGCTTGGGGAGGGGCCCATTTCGTCTCCTGCACCCACAGACATGATATCCAGCCTCATCATTGGTCCGCGGACAGGCAGCCTCCCTCCCTTTGCTCATTCTCAAGAATTCTTTTCCCCTATAGGACAATAATTTCTTTGTCTTGTCTCTGCAAGTCCTCCATTTATGTGATCTTGGGGGCTCAAAGCAGCTATCTGCCATCCTAAACACCCTGCACTTTCATTTTCAGCAGAGGATCGCCAACCCCTTTCCAAACAAGCATTATTACAACCAGTTTATAAAACCCAGACAGAGGGAACTCCCTGATGCCTCTTTGGGGTGGTCTATGGTGGTAGTCTTCTCAGCAGAACTCGCTTTATACACACACATGCCTACATACACACGGGGGCCTCTCTTTTCTTCACCCCCACTCCTCAGAGGAATCAGGCTGTTAGAAGGACAAGAAGCCAGGGCCTGCAAGTCATAAGGCAAAGGGAAGGCAATGTGGTAGGCAATATCATGGCCCCCAAAGATAAGGCCATGTCCTACTTCCCAGAACCTATGAATGTTACCTTACATGCAAAAAGTCTGCAGATTTGATTAAGTGAAGGACCTTGAGATGAGAGATTATCCTGGATTGTCTGGGTGAGCCCTAAATGCAATCCCATATGGCCATAGAAGAGGGAGGCAGAGGGAGGTTTTACACCCACAGAAGAGGAAGAAGTGATATGAAGATGGAAGCAGAGATTGGAGCGAGGGGGCCACAAGCCAAGGAATGCCAGTAGTCACCAAAAGTCGAAGAAGCAGAGATGAGATTCTCCCAAGAGTTTCAGGAGGGAGCATATGCCCAGCTGACACCTCAAATCAGACCCAGTGAAACCATTATTGCACTTCAGGTCTCTAGAACTGTGAGAAAATAAAAGTGCGTTATTTTAAGCCACCAAATTTGTAATAATTTATTTCAGCAGCCACAGGAAGAGGAACAGTCACTGCAGTGCTGAGATGTAAAATCAAGATGAGTGGATGGTAGCTGTGCCAGGGGAGGACCAGGCCAGCCAGGAGTGAGGGAGCTGGAGTCAGTTGTGTATTAGAAAGATGGGCTTTGTCATTAGACAGCTGTGAGTTCCATCTGGGCTTTGCTACCCACCCGCTGGGTGATGTCAGGCATTTCTTAGCCTCAATCCCACATCTTTGAAACAAAAGGAATACTATTTTAATATTATTATCATATGAATAATATTTTAATAATACAACTTTCAGAGTCATGGTGAGAAATACAAGAGGTATTAAAATGAAAAATGTCTCATGCATGTGTGTGTGTGCGGGGTGCCCATTAAAGAGTAAGAACTATTGATGTAGAGGGGTTGGGAACAGGGGACTTATTTTGAACAACCAGCAGTGAAATTTATCTTAGGGAGAGAAATTATTTTGTTTGGGAAAATACTTTGATACCTTCTTTGGAGGTGAAAGGTGAAGACACTCCCCTTCTCTCCCGCTATCCCTTCCCTCTTTCCTTCTCACCCCCACCCCATATTCCATGTGGCCCCAGTGGGTTAGAGCAAGAATGTAGAAAACTGAGCTTCTCAGCTTAGTAAGGAAGGAGGGATTTAGAGGCTTACAGCATGGAGGGGATGAGCAGTGCGGGTCACGAGAAGAGAAGGCTGGAAGGAAAGAACTCACCAAAACAGGCGTTCCATCATCCAACCAGGAGAGGAACCAATTGATGGGAACACCCAGGAAGTCCTGCTGGTGGGAAATGACTGGGAATTCCTGTTGGTGGGGAGGCCCAGGACACTTTTGAGGAACTTATGGTCTTATAGTCAATGTTCAGGGGTTTGCTGTGGGGCAAACCTGCAGTAAAATCTACTCCATGTGGATACTCTTAGATACTTACCATGGGGGAAGTCGAGGACAAGTTTCCATTATCTTACTCTTGGTAGAGAGAAGAGAATAGCCACTGGGGTGTGATGTGAGGAAAACTGAGAACTGAGCAAGGACAGGTGGCTCTAGGTAAGTGAGCTTCAACAGAATCTAGAGATTTTGGAAGAGCGCATTTTCATTTTCCTATTGAAGAGCAAGGCGACATCTTAGGCTGAAGGGTGGTCCCCAGGTGATGGACTGGATGGGTTCCATTCTTAGTAGCATCATATCTGAAAATGAACTAAAGCATGGCTCCAAACCATACAATGCAGGACCATGAGACCAGCAGCTGTTTATTTTCATGAGCTTTTCTGGTTTGCGAAAGCTGATTTTAAAATCCACGGTTCTCCTGGCTATGGCCAGGCCAGGACAACTTTGCCTTGCTCAGAGAGTCCCACCATCCCATCCCACAGCCTTCCTCTCTGGAGAGCTGTGCTGCTCAGAACAGGATGCCTGCCTCATTGCGCCCTTCCCCAAATTCCCCAACACAGACAACATGCCCCACACTCTCCCGACCTTGGTAGTGTTCATGAGATCAAAGGAATGAAAGCACTCCTTTCTGGCACTTCAATCAGGGAGAGAAGCAATTAAAATATGAATTAATCTAAGTGAGATGAAAATGCAGATGTAAAAGGAGAGTATCTCTATCACCTTGAACCTGAACTGCAAGCGCTTTAGCTCCTGTGATTAAAGACATTTTCATTCCATTAAAAACCTTCTCTTCTGATGTTAAAAACACAACATCAGTCAGACGTGCTGAGCAGCCTCTATACAGACTGCCCTCACCTCAGTTAAGTTCCTTGGTCCTTTCAGCGTTCTGGAGGTTGAGTGAGGATGGGCATCTTAGGAGTGGTCATTGAGGGGCTGGAGAGAAGCATGGCAGTGTCAGGAGTTTGACCTAAGTGAAAACACAATTGCATGTGTCTCCTCTTGAATAGATCATTTCAGGTTCCTTGACTCTATTGTACAGCCTGATTCTTAGCTGCCAGATGGTACTGGGAGGGCAGAGCTTGGAAGCCAGGCAAGAAACACATTCACAGCCACCCCACAATCCCTTCACACCTTCCAGTTT
Source organism: Myrmecophaga tridactyla (assembly GCA_004026745.1). NCBI lineage: Eukaryota > Metazoa > Chordata > Mammalia > Pilosa > Myrmecophagidae > Myrmecophaga > Myrmecophaga tridactyla. The sequence goes on along the minus strand of PVIY010013783.1, from coordinate 35,640 downwards.
CCTGACTGTGTCTTTGAAAGGGCATGACAATCTCAGCTTTGACTTCCAGAGCCTTGTTTCTGCTTCCCTGTGGTCACAGGGTCCTCTGTTGAACTCTGGGAGGGGTCCTCTGTGGGGAAGGGTGAGGTTATGACCTGAGAGGTAGGGAGGCATGTGAAGCAGTGTCTACTGATAAACCTTTCAGTTGCTGGGGCCCGTCCAGGCCAGGCATTCATGCTGTTGCCTTCGATTTGCTTTACTTTGTGTTTATCCTTCATCTGACCTTGGCTTTTTCTCTTCTTTTAGGCTACATGTTCTCTCCTTGCAGTTGTCAACAGCATTTTGTCAACCTCAGGTTCTGCAGCATGGAGCTTGAAAGAACTTCTCCTGCAGTCCCCCCCTTGATGCTTTTCAAACCACTCCTTGCCCAGTCCAGCCCTTGGGAACCCCTGATCCATCATAGTTTAGGTTTGAGATAGTTACTTTCTCTTCCCTTCTCTGATGTCCTCCAAGGGCCTACCAACTGGATTGACCCATTCGTAAACCAGAACCTGCAGGAATGCTTGCCCTAAGAATATTTCAGGAGGCTGTTATTAGGCTGGGATAGTGCCCCGACATCCTGAGGCTGATGGTTAACAAGCTTCTGCTCTGACCTTACCATCTCAAGAGGCTCCTGTTTAAACCAAGCAAAGCCCAGACCCCCCAAGACACCTAGGACTTAACTAATGAGTGTCTCTTACTCCATAACCTCTTAAATGATACCAGATGTTTAACATTCACTACAGTTTTAAACTACAAAGGGCAGCATGTATGTCTATAAGACTTGTCATTCAAACAGTGTGAAGAGCTTCAACATTTTGAAATGTCACCATAAATTACCATAACATCCCAACTCAGACAAATGTACTGTGAGGTACCTCCCACATTTCATCTCTGCTCCCATACATCCCAAATTCAGAAAATAAACAAGCATGCCATGACATCACACTTCTCTGGGTTGACCTTTCTACTAACTGCTGTGTGCCATAGGTACTCACCCAAAGCCATTCTTCATATGTCAGCATGCCTCCTCTCATCTTGAACAACCACCTAGAGCCCAGAGAACCCCTGAAAAGCCAACTTTCCTGGCCACCCTAAGTCCTCAGGGAAGAGGAGTCATCTAGGGAGAAGGCGCTGCCAGTCACCAAAAAGGATCTCTGAAAGAATATTCCATTTAATATAAAGAATTGTGAAGGGAGAAAGCATCCCAAATTCCTGAAATTGGTTCAACTTGAGGAAGTAAGAGAGTGGGAGGTTCACAGGGCTCATTTCTAACCCTCAGATGCCACACCCCCACTCCCCAAGTCCACAATATCTTAGAAAATAGAGAAGAAAAGACAGGACCTCTGCTTCATTCTCGGTTTATTCTCCAACGTGACAAATCTTTCTGTCTCTTTTCAACACTGCATGTTGCTTTGCTTTCATTTTTCACTGATGCCTTTGAAGACTACCAGAGTGAAACATGATACAAGAACAAACTTCAGTTAAAATCTGGACTCAGTTCCCTTAATTACATAGCTATGTGTCATTAGCTTGAGGACAGCAATTGCACTTACCTCAAATGGTTGTTGTGGAAATTGAATGAGATAATACATGTAAAGTGCTTAGAATCTCACTTGGCATATAGTAGGTGTTCAATAAATGTCATCTATTTTTATTGTTATTATTATTATCATTATTATCACTATCATTGCGACTATACTTACCATGACCAGAGCTCCTTCCTCTACAACAAATTTACCACATTAGTGTGGGTTCCTATATTTTCTTGGATTGGCCCCCAGGCACAGCATCCCTACCATTTCACAAACAACTCCATGCATCGTTGCTCTGTTGTCTGTTGTTCTAGTTTGCTAGTTGCCAGAATGCAACATACCAGAAATGGAATGGCTTTTAAAAAGGGGAATTTAATAAGTTGCTAGTTTATAGTTCTAAGGCCAAGAAAATGTCCATAGAAGTCTATAGAAATGTCCAATCTAAGGCATCCAGGGAAAGACACCTTGGTTCAAGAAGGCCCATGAAGTTCAGGATTTCTCTCTCAAATGGAAGGGCACATGGCAAACACAGTCAGAGTTTCTCTTATCTGGAAAGGCGCATGGTGAACATGGTCAGGGTTCCTCTCTCATCTGGAAGGATATATGGAGAACACAGTGTCATCTGCTAGCTTCTTCTCCTAGCTTCCTGTTTCATGAAGCTCCCCGAGAGGCATTTTCCTTCTTTATCTCCAAAGGTCACTGGCTCGTGGACTCTCTGCTTCGTGGTGCTGCAGCATTCTCTGCTCTTTTCAAATCTCCTATCTCCAAAATGTTTTCTCTTTTATAAGACTTCAGAAACTAATCAAGACCCACCTGAATGGGTGGAGACATGTCACCTAATCCGGCTTACCACTCTCGATTACATCACATCTCCAGGGAAATAATCTAATTACAGTTGCAAACATACAATGCTGAATTGGGATGAGAAGAAATGGCTGCCTTTACAAAATGGGATTAGGATTAAAACATGGCTTTTCTAGGGGACACACATTCTTTCAAACCAGCATACCTGCCATGAATACTACAAAACCAAGAGTGCAGGTGTGGTATAATGAAGCACTTGGCTGATCTCTGGCCTCAGTTCCTGGGGAAGCAATCTCTGAATCTTTGGAATTTCCTATAATAGGAGTATGTTTTGTTCTTCCTGGTGGGCCCAGACCACACCTGGTGGTTCATAAGCTAACTAGATAGGCTGGGAGGGGCCACCCACACCTGCAGTCTTAGGATGGGGGCTGCCTCACCAGAAAGACCAACCCGGTGATATGCACCACGTCATATCAGACAAGACCTCTGGGAGAGAAAGGAGAGGCTGCAGATTGAGACCCCATATAAACTCGGTTACTCAAAGTCACAGTGAGCTTCCATGATTGATAAAATTCATCTCTGTGCCCAGAGGGTGACATGTTCTGGCTCCATATGGGAAAAGACACTGAAGCTCGCGAGTAAAACCCTCCCAGACCTTGCTTTGGGCCTCTCTTCTTTTGACTTCTTCTTACTTGCATCCTATTAGTATAATAAAACTGTAATCATAAGTATGGCACTTTCAGTGGGTACTATAAACTGTTCTACCAAATTACTGGATCTTACAAAGAGTTAGGAGTCCTGAAATTTGTAGGCACTTGGTTAGACGTGTGGGTGGCCCGGTCCCCCAACTTGCTCCTCATACCTAGAGGATTGTCCTTGACCTGTAGAGTCTGGTCTAATCTGGGTAGTTAGATCCGAATTTAATTGACTGAAATTTCTGATACCCATATGGATGCTGCCAGAAGCTGTTGTGGAAGTCGTAGAGGTTTTTGATAATCTATATGGCAGTGTTCACCTCGCTAGAGTGTTGCAGTCTTGGAAGAGTTACCCTATCCATTTTTTTTTTATAGGTTTACACTCTCAACCCTGCATCCCAATTTAGTACCAGCCATTGGAAATCATTGCATGAGGAGATTTGTTTTTCCTTGCGTGCACTGAGCTCTTGGAGAGTTGATAATTTGCTCTGATACTGGTTTCTGTGCTTTATTTCACTCAATTGGGTGACCTGTTACTCCAGTAGAGGGTAATGGAAACAGAGGGGCCTGGAATGGGGAGTACTTTTCTTCCTTTTTACTAAGTCTGGGAATAACAAGCAGAAACTTGCTCAGTAGCTGGAGCACAAGGACCCAGCATTTTAGAAACATTGAGGCGAACATACTGAAATCCTGCAACATGAGTCTCCTAATACTGCACCTGGAAAGTGAGTGTGTGTGTGTGTGTGTGTGTGTGTGTGTGCATGTATGCCTGTGCACATGTACAATCTGAAAATGAGAACTCTTCTATCATCAGTGAGATGAATTGGGCCATAATTGATTTTCCATAGACAAATGCTTTACATTTTGGTAAACCCTTCGTAATGTCTTAGCCAAATTAAACTGAACACTTTCAAGTCAGATTTATAGTCCATAGGATTTCACTTAACTGAGACAAGTGATGCAATTTCAGGGCAATTTAAAGGGTATTTCATTTAGAGACAGAACCAATCCTTGTCAAGGCCCCGGAGGTAAGAAGAAATGTTCTGTCTCTCATTTGCTTAGAAGCAATTGCAGTCCAGTCTACGGGGGCTTAGCAGCATGTGGGACACGGTGACTGGTTCACAGTCCATGTTCATTGATGGGAAAATAACCGAAAGGAGGGGGAGGAAAAGAAGGCAGGCCCTGCCTACTTCATCCAAATACTTTCCTAGAACTTAAGCAAAGTACCACCCCTGGGTGCACAGATGACTACAAGGTGCCCTTTTGTCTCAGGCTGCTGCCCCTCGCAGGGCACCAGACATGGGATCTGAGTACTGGCTGGATTTCCTTACCCACTTCCCTCTGACCTGGCACCCTTGAGCAATGCCCAACCTGTGCAACAGTACTCAGCGGTCCTGGGAAAATGAGTGTGACTGTCACAGGCTTTACTTACACACGTCACTTTCTTTAACACATGCATACTAGGAGGCTTTACTTGCTATCCGCATTTAGAAACACAGTTGGCTGGAAGAGATTAAATGCCAATGTAGGTGGAGCTGGGATTTTAATCCAGGTCTCGCTGACTCGGAAATCCAAACTCCCTCCTAATTTACCATGGAAAATGAATTCGACTGAGGGGTTGGTAATCTCCTCTGGGGAGAAAGGAGGAACCTGCATGTATGAACTTCAATCTTTGAAGCTGCTGTTAGAAAGTAGAAGTAGACTTTATGAGGCGGCCATCCAGTTTCTGCGACAAGGCCCCTCAGATGCCAGGCAGCTCAGATTCATCTGTCTACAAGGTTTTGACTTACACTGAGCTGAAACCACCCTAAGAAATCACTGAGGAACTTATAATATTTTATTAACTCAGAACAGGAACCAAGGATTGGAGGTTCCTTGAACATGGGCAGCGACACCTTTGCAAAGTGAAATGAGCTCATAAACTATATACGTATAACTATATTTATTCCATTTAATTTTTATTCTAAGATTAAATGTCTCATTTTGTTTTTAAATATTCTTTTTTAATTAAAGAAGGTCCTAGATTGTAGGGTGTGTGTGTGTGTTTGTGTGTATTTTAAATTTACTGGTCCATGGAATCCAACACTTTGGAAATCATTGTATTAGAAATAGAGAAACAAAAATTTACTGAGTGCCATTTAATACCCAAGACAATGCTGCAAGGTAAGTATCTTGATTTGAGAAATCCTGGGTTTCAAAGACTGTATCTTGTCTAATCTTTCGCAGTTAGGAAGGTAAAGATTCAAACATGGGTCCCTCTGACACCAGAGAGCTTTTGTTTTGTCACCTTATCACAGTGCCTCACCCATCTTCCTTTTCTTCCTGGAGTTTCACCATGGGAAACTCAGAAAAAATTTGCTGACTACAAGCACAATAAGTAAAATTTCACAAATCCTTTCCCTTGCTTTCCACCATACCAAAACCATATGGCTCCAGAAAACATTTTTGACCCAACTAGACAGATGTTTAGTCTATAACTCAATGCATCATCAAGAAAGCTACTGGAAAATTTAAAGCCCGGTTCTGTGGGCTTCTTGATTTGCCTACATCAGAAATTATTACGAATTTGGGGGAGCCACTGGAAATTTTCATAAGAGTAAGGGATTTTTGTCTTATTTTATTCACTGCTGTATTTTTAACACCCAGATCAGTGCTTGGCACTCAATAAATACTCCAAAATAGTTATTGAGTGAATGAATAGATAGAGACAAACTCATTTGAGTATCTGATGGAAACTATTGACTATCTTCCCAGAAGAATAAAAATGGTCACCAGGACAGTATTGTGCATGACATTTTCAGGTTCAATAATGCTGGACGTATTCATGGGTACATAAAGGGTTAGATATTTTCTTGAGAATAAATAGCCCTTGACCTTTTCCATGATGAAGAGGAGCAGGGCCCTTTGGCTTCTGAATTCTTTCTTCCATGTTGACGGGCACCAGAACTGTGTGAGACCAGCAACACATTAGATCACCCACTGCTTCTTTTATTTGATCTGGTACCTAGGACATTTCTGGATGAGTGGGCAAGAAAAGGAATAACAGCTCCCACTCACTGAGGTCATATAATCCACCAGGCATTATGTAAGACATTTTACATATAATTGTCTAACCCTTATGATAACCCTACCAAGTAGGTGTTGTTAGCATTATTTTTCAGATAATGAAACTAAGGTCCAGGGAAGTTAAGTGACCTGTCCCAGGCCACCCAGCTAGGAATTGTCTGACTCAAGGTCTGGACTTTTATTTGCCAGAATTCAAAGAACGCTTTTCCCGTATAGCAGTCTGCCTCATTGCTTAGAAGCAGAAGTTTGAAAATCTGTGTCATGAAGTCTAGGAAATGGCTTCCATCAGGATGTGCCCCCCAAATTGGACATCCAAACCAAAAAAGCAAATACTCAAAATAACCTGGTAAGCAAAGTCGCTGTTTTAGGGTCAAAAGTTTGAGTTGCAAAGGCATCACTCTTCTGCGTTTGGATTTTTAAATGTATTTTCACTGGAGGTGTTCACAAAAGTCCCCAAAACTTTTATTTCTTTTTTATCCCAAAAATCTGCTTCAGCTGTGCTCATGGGGCCAAGAGAAAGGGATTGCATCATTTGAGAACCTGGCCATGAGATGTGTGAGGCCAGGACTTCAAGAATTAACCCACTCTATGGCTGACTCTGGAGGAAGTGGTCAAATTCCAAATTACATTGTTCCAAGGGAAACAGTAAACTCAGACCTCGTGGCCAAGGAGTTCCAAGTCAGTGGGTGGGACAAGAGCAGGACTGAAGTTCTGACTAGCAGTCATTTAGACAGAGCAGCCTTCATCCCTGTTGGAGTGTCTAAGCTCTAAATCCTCGGCCCTGGAGAGTGAGGGGACAACAGCCAAGAAGGGCATCAAAGATACCTGGGAATCAGGTCACAGCTGCGTTCTCAAAGAGAACCAATACTGAAGCCTGTTTATATAATCTAGGCAAATACAGTGTGGGCTGTGGATAATATCAGCTGGCTGGGCACAGAGCTTCACAGGGCTCCCAACCCCCAACTCAATATCAAGGATTGTTTGACCACTCCCACTATTGAAGCCAAGTTTCTGGGATGATCAGAAATTGGACCCAGTTCTGGGCCCCAGCAACTTCAGAGATGGGGCTTGGGCCTGCCAATGCTGATGGAATTTGCTTCTCATCAGAACCCCTCTGCTGCACAATTCCGGCAAGTACCATTCCCATTGGATTCCATCCACACTCAAGGCAAAAAAGAAGATTATTGAAAGATGACATCAAAGAAGCCTAAAAGACAAGTGCATTTCACCTGAGCATATTTGATAGTCAGACCCTGAAAATCCAGAGCTATTCGTTTCCAAAGCTCGAGAAAACTGAAAGTGCCAGGCTATTCTGCTTTGTGGACTGGGGTCTCCCAACAGCACTTCTTTCATTTAAGGAAGAAAAAAAATCCTATAGAGATACAAAGCAAGTCTCAAAGCAAGAATCAGTATCAAATCTAAGTTGATATGATTGCAGACTTTGAATAAAAGCTTTTATTATAAATTTTTTCAGGCACAAATGTAGAGAGAAGAGTACAATGAAGCTTCGCGTTGCCTCAACAACTATCAACTTTTTGCCAATCTTTTCTCTCCTGCTGCATAGTTTTTAAATTTTTATTTTAGTAATGTATATAAGGCCTAAACTTTCCCCTTTTATTCACATTCAGATATGTATTTCAGTTATCCTGCTGTATTTTTATGACAGTTTTCTAACCACTCTTTTCTTTTATGCCCTCGAAATCCATCCCAATGGAGATGTCCCATTAGAGGCGACTTGACTCATGTTTAAAGTAGCCATAATTCTTTGTGGTTTCAAGAGCAAGGAATGTGTAGACAAAGTAATCTGCTCATTAAATCTAAAAAGAATGAAAATTTAAATTATGCATGTGCAGAGTGGGAAAAGGCCCTCCTCCAATTCACTTGGTAGATAGAAACAGTTTTTCTTTCAATCTGGCATTGCAGGCTCCCAGGGATCTGTGGAATCAAGCTTTATTCCCCGAAGTACTTGGGTATTTTGTGTTAGTTTCAGTAGGGTAGTTCTGGTTTTTACTTGTAGCAGAGCTCGGTAAATGAGAGGCCACCTGAGAAGCAATTAAACTAAACCAGAAAATCTTTCCTGTTCATTTCATTTTGTCCTTAAATAGTTTACACATCAATTGAACTGGGAAGAGCTCATGGTGGTTTATGATGATTGCTCTAGTAGGGGTCAGCACCTAATGAGTTGGGTACTTATCTGTGACCCTGACAAGATGACTATAAATGAGCAGATAAGAGGACCAATGGGACTACTTCTCAAAGCTGCTCATGGAATCCAAGATAGCAGAATCCAGTGGAGTTAGGTGGACTGAAAAGTATAAGCTGATGGAGTTAAGCAGATTGAAATACCCAGGGTTTTATAGCTAGAAAAACAAAGTGCCCATTCTTAGCTCTTGATAAATTACAAAATGCCTTTTCCACGTATTCCTTCTTTTGGCACCATGCCTCCCTCTTCTTTCTTCATAATATCTGTTAAACTTGGGATTCCCATGTGTGGTGGTTTGTCGCTGCATGTACCCCAGAAAAACATATTCTTAAGTTCAATTCATCCCTAAAGGTACGAATCCATTGCAAGTAGGATCTTTGGATGAAGTTACTTCATTTAAGAAGGTTTGGCCCAACTCAATCAGTTTGGGTTTTAAACCTATTACTAGAGTCCTTTATAAGGGGCGTGGAATTCAGACACAGAGAGAAAGGTACAGGAAGCGAGAGGGTGGACATTGACAGAACTGGAAGAAAAGAGAGAGGCCAGCAGACACTGCCATATGCCTTGCCATATGACAGAGGAGCCAAGGATTGCCGGCAGCCAGCCCTAGAGCACACCCCAGTCTTTGGAGAAAAAGCATCGCCTTTATGATGGTTTGATTTGGACTTCCTTTTAGCCTCAAAATCGTAAGCAAATACATTCCCATTGTTTCACCTAATCCATTTCGAGGTATTTACTTGAGCAGCCCAGCAAACTAAAACACCATGGAATTGGTAAGTTGAGGTGGATATCTTCATTTATATCAGAAGACACGTGTCAATGTCAGTCCAGTGAAATGGTGCCAAGAAGCATACTTGCATAAACCATTACAGATGCATACTGAAAATGGAAAAATACAAAGGCATGGTAAAAGTGCATTATCAGAGTGAACAGATAAACTCATAGAGACACATCCTGTGGCATAATCAAAATGCTCAATAATTTGCAAACTGGAACTAGTAATCCCTTTTCCCCACTCACTAGCTGTATTGGTCAGGTAAATTCTGCGATTATGCTGTATAACAAATAACCAAATCTCAATGGCTTAGAAGAATAAATATTTATTTCAAGCTGGCAGTTGAAGTTTGGCTGATTATAGCTGGGCTCAGCTGGACTGGGTTAGAACCAGATCTATTCCCTGTATTTTCAAGAACCAAGCTTAAGGAGCAACAGCTGCCTGGGGCATGCTCTCCTCCCTTCAGAGGGTAGAAGCTTGGACAGCTGGGGGAAAAATTGCCAATTCCTGAAACCCTCAGCTAGGAACTGGCATACTCTCACGTCTACCCATATTCTGAATGTCAAAGCTAATTGCATGGCCAAGTCCAAAGTTGAGGGAGTGGAGATGTATACTCTGCTAACTCGAGTGGAAGGAAGTACTAAGTCATAAGGCAAAGGATGTGGATGTATAAATTCTCTTCTGAGGATGAAGAGATGGGAACACTAATGCAACTTTCCATAATAGCCACATAAAGGGCCAATTTCCGCCACTTCAAAAATGTGTGCCAATGTCTCAGCACAACTTATGACCAAATCTGCTGACTATGGCAACTTTTGTGAAACAAAGAATGTTTTCAAGTTCTTCGTAGACTTGACGCTTTCTTCTTTTGCCAAGGGCACCAACCATTCTGTTTACATACTACCAGCATGGGAAAGAATGAGGCATGGGATTTCCTTTTCTCAAACAGAATTCTAATATTTCCTTTGCCACAGGAAAGGGGTAAGTCAGGTAGCAAGCACATTAGAGTAGAAAAAGCAGCTCTGCTTAGACTAAAATAAATATTTGAGATGGGAAATACTCATTCCTAAGTAGTTTAATAGAAAAGGAATATTTTTAATTGAAAAGATTGAAATGAAAGCATCGGACTCCTTTGGTAGTTAGTTTTCAAGATTAATATCTGTCTATCTCTTCTGGGTTGCTTGAGGGAAGCTGAAAAGTTCTATGGGTTTGAACTATGGGGAGAGCCATTTCATTTTATACTATGCTTATTGGTGCCCTGCCAGAGAGGATGCAAATGAGGATGGTACATGGAAATGGGCCGGAGTGGCACATCATGTTCTCGTTTTCCCTTCGTAGGCCATTTGCACCAGCCAAAAAATAGGGCTCCCATATTTCAATGCCCTGGGTGTGAGATCTGTATGATGAGGGCCACTGGCCTCTGATGTTCCCCAGTGTCGAGGAACAAGAGGGACGGGAAGGACTGGGCCAGGTAGAGGGGCAGGTCCTGCCTAGAGGAGAAGCCTTTCCTTAATTAGCTCCTGTGAGCTTTGCTAAGTGCAAATGTGGAGGCGTGCTACCTGATTTTCTGATTTTTCAAGATTAACCAGAAATCTGGACAAAATCTCCTTATTTTTAAATGTTAGCAATTACAGTAAATGCCATCACAAAAAGAAAATTAGAGAAACAAAAGGAAGGGAGGAAGTGACGGAGGTAGGAAGGAAAGAAGGAAAGGAGGGAGGGAGGGAAGAAGGGAAAGAGGGAGAGAAGGATGGATGACACCCGTGGGTGAGTCAAGCAAGTCATTCACAAGCCAAGGGTGGCCCTGGAGGCCAGCTGTGAGACGCTGTTTTCACGCCGGTGGGGAGGCTGGAAAAAGCAGGACGCTGAGCAGGGGGCAGCCACAGCTATTCACAACTTCTCCCGAGTCCGACCATCACACCATAGCCTTATTGTTCGGTAAGAAGTGACATAAACTCTATAAATAGCAGACCCATATTCAAACATAAACACATAAAAACATTTTAAAAGCAAAGCACAGGGGGTTCAAGGGTAGTTCAGTGGTAGAATTCTTGCCTGCCATGCGGGAGACCGGGGTTCGATTTCCAGCCCATACCTATCCCCAAAAACAAAACAAAACAAATGAAAATTCAGCAATTGGTGCTGCAATAAGGGGATGCTCACATGGAAAAGAATGAAACGTGACCCCTCCACCCTACAGCATACAAAAAAATAAATAAATAAAAGCAAAATATACACGACTGAGTCATTATTTACTGCTCTGAATTACTGAGGCCATTACTCCCAGGGATGTGGATAACAGAATTTAATATAAATATTTAATTTAGGATCCATTAGCTCAATAAAAAAAAAAAAAGAAGAGGAAATGTTTGTGGGCCGTCCGGGTGAGTCAGCACTACGCCAGGTGCTGGTGGGCTCTGCAGAGGGTCGCTCCTCCGGGAGTCGGCCGCCCCGTGGGGCTGAAGGTGGAGTGCAAGGACTGGGTTCTCCGGACAGCAGGCTGCGCTCCTCGGCTTGCCCCACCGGCCGTGCGCCTGAGCCATGGACCTCCTCTTCCTAAACCTCGGTTTCTTCCCAGAAAGCTGGTGACCGCACAGATTTCACGGAAATGATCTGTGACCACAAATTTACAGTCCTGAATTCAATACCTGGTGCTTTTCAGGCGGTGGGGAAATTTCATAATATTTCTGTGCCTCTGCTGCCTCACCTCCAAATGGGGATAACAGGCGTTCCTGGCGCCCAGAGCTGATGGAAGGAGTCATTGAGATAATGCGTGTAAAGTGCTTAGAATGAAGCATGGCAATTTTGAAGTACATGATAGACACAGAGAGGGGAAATATCTCATTTGGGCGTGGTTGATGCAGTACAACATTGATAGATTTTTTCCATAATGAAGCTTATGTAATAATGATAACTAATATATATTTTTTAAAGGAATATAACATATTATGCAATTCATACTATATATGTAATGCTATACTATACTGTATATAGTATAATTACATACTATGATTATTATACAATATTGTATGGAATGGCATATGTTATATATAATATATACACTATATATTATATACCACATCTATATATATTACATACCATACCTATTAGCCATTACTTTTTAGATGTGATACTATTATTTATTGCACAATGTTCATTATGAAAAACTATCTATCAACATTGTACTGGATCAACCACACCCAAATGAGATATTTTTGCATAAACACAACTTCCAGGAACTGGCTAGTCCTTTGCCTCTCACCTTTCCTGGGGCTGAAAGTAGTCATGATGTGTCTTGGTTTAAAAGAGAGCAAAGGAGGCCTCTTTCTCCTAGCCCCACCAGCATGCCCACCTGGCCCCAGGATGGCTGCCAGCTCACTGCACAGAGGCCACGCCATGCAGTCCCGCTTGGTGATGCCACGGCCCCACGGCAGATGCCGTGTGTGTCCACACAAACACGCACACACCCACGGAAGAGCAGGAGTAGCCTCCAGCAGGGAGGCGCCAGCTCACATCTAGCCAGACAGTCTTTGCACCTGTTTTCAGGAGCTCCGCTCGCTAAGGGAACAGCAGGAGAGCAGAAAGATCCCTGGGAGCCCCTGGGGAGGGCAACAAGGATCTGGTGGGGTGAGAAGGGCAGTCCAGGAAAGACACGTGTGTAAAGGGAGACAACAAGCTGCCCCTCTCGTGTTGGCTTCATGCCACAGGTGCAAGGTGCCTTCTTCCAGAAGGAGAGCACAGGAGAAAGGCAGGTGGCCAGCTGCTGCCAGGGATGGGCCATGCATCTCTGAGGAAGCAGCTGAATTTCTTTATCCCTCACTTTCTCCATATACAACAACGTTTAATTGTCTGGAAGCTGCTTGGAGATCCTTGAGAGGAAGGCACGCCATAAAAACAAATGATCGCTTTAGCCTTCGGGGTCCTTGCTCCTGCTTCCTGGCAGCTTGTCCACGCGTGCCCAAGACAGATGTAGCCCGGGACAGCAGGAAAGGGAAGCAGTGGGCAGGTGGTCACGGCCAAACCTAGACAAGAGATGGCACGACGGCCACCAGCTCCTGCTGTGGCTTAATTGCCAGCCCCTCCTGCTCTGAACGAAAGCTGGAGGAAAGCTTTGTCGAATGCCAATGGAGGCCCCGGAGCAGCAGAACAGGGAGCTGAGACAAGAAGTGGGCCGAAGCAGGGCTTGACTGGGGAGAAGGGTTAGCAGGGAAGACAGGATGCCACCTGCTGCCTCCAGCCCTTTACCTGCCTGAGACGGGACCCCCTCATTACATGGTCTGTTCCAGAGCTTGAATCCTGAGAAGCAGCTGTGTACCACCTGCCTGGGTCATGGGTCAGCACCCCTAATGGGCCCCTAGGAGTTGGGTGACCCGCCACGGGAGGTGAAGCCATGGAAGGTGAAGCCACAGGGCATGGTGGGGGATCGGGGTGGAGGCAGGTAGGCTGCTGAGCTGCTAAAGGCTGGCTGAAGGACTGGAAAGCCAACTCCAAAAGGTATCCTGGTTAGTGGGCAAATACTGAGCTAGAGGTCGAGCAGGCACACACATGCACACGCATTCTGGCACACTCATTGTCACAATCACAAGCACGTGTATACACACACAGGCCTTGAATACGTACATGTGTGGTTTACAAGAAGTTGCTCATTCCAGAAAGTGTTACATGATGGAGCTCTTTCATTATTTCCTGGGTATTGTGCTACTCAACCTAAAGATTTTAGAAATAACAACAAAAAAAAGTGTTTTGAATTGAAATTAGACATTTTTCAAATCAATACCTCCTACCGGTGCTCTTTGCCCATAATTGGAACTCAATATTTATTACTTAGGTGAAGGGGGTAAGAAAAGGAAGGAAAGAGAGAGGGAAGGAGGGAGTCTGAGTTATTTTAAAGCAGGAAAGGCTCTAGGTGTCCTGGGAGGCGGGTCTTGACAGTCAATTTGTCCTCCCTTCATCTTGACTCACCACGAAGAGAGGGCAAGTTTCCTTCCACAGAAATGTTTAAGAGAGAGAAGGGTGACTCTGGAGCCAGGATAATGGAGAACCAATATTTTCTCCATGTCCTAATCTTTTCTAGACTTTTTCTTTCTGCTTTAGTATTGAGAGGGAGGGGGAATAGGAAGGCAGCGGAGCTAGAATCTTCCCTCACTGCCTTTTCTTGAAAGGCAACCAGCTGCCGTGGGGGGTGGAATGGAAGATGAGCTCGCAGCAGGAGGAAGGCTGGGGCAGGGAGCTCGGGGGCCCAGGGAAGGCGCTTGTTCAGCTGCACCTGAACTTGGAGGCTAGTACGTGCCATCTGTCCAGACCGGGAGTGGAATGGAATGCATTCTGGATAGTCTTGATGTCTCTGTTATTTTTCTTTGTTTCTCTTTGGCTCTCCCTCACAATTTGTTCAGATTGTCTGTCTATTTTTAACATTTCAGCCTCTCTCAGCTGTGCAAAGAAAAACAGAAGAGAAGAGATCGTGTTCGCACAAACACATACAGGCAATAATGAGGGAAAGGGGAGGCACCTCTGTCATGGAGGAAGCATGGAAGCAGCAGGGGATTCAAGCAGGACCCAACCCAAAAAGAAGATGGACCTCAGGGACCGAGCTATTTGGTTCTGAACACTGAGATTTTCTTTCCAGTACTAAAGCCTGGAAGATTCTGGCTTCCTTTCAAATAAGGGAGGTGATGCTCATCTATAGACTGCCAGAAACTAAGAGGGTGTTTCTAAGGAGCTGCAAGGACACACGAGGCTAGATGAAGAAAACCCACCCCAAAGAGTGGGCACCATTTCCATCCCAGCCCACTAGCGTGATCTGCGAAGACACGCATGCGAGCAGGAAGGCACTCGCTTTCCGACCACATAGAAACAGAGACAGTGGACAGGATGGGGGTGATGGAGCATGGGCCCCCATGGCAAGCGTGACTGGGGACTAACAAGCACAGGAACAAGTGGAGGATTATTTTCCTGGAAACCAGAAGCCAAGTCTCTACCAGCCTGTTCCTGGTCCCCAAGGGGCACGTGTTTCCACAGCAACCACAACCAGGGGGAGAATGCTGCTTTCAGCTGAACCATCCCCAGAAGATATTTAGTCCGGGTGATCAATTCTGAGTGGGCAGAAAGGGCACACAACACGTGTCACAAACCTCACTGGAGTTCAGGGACTTGGAAGAACTCGGCTCTACGGTTAGCACATGGGGGCAGCCGCCAGCTCCAATCCTCAGCTCCAGGCTAGACTGAGCTGGAATTCCTGGCTAATCTATTGGCAGCCCTTATTCCCCCTGAACTTGGGTCTTCATCCTGGCAACCTCCTCTTCCTGATGATGCTGACAATTATCACAACAAACAAAACTGACTCTGCTTGCTAAGTGTTCCCCATGCATTTTCTTCTGTTTAATCCTCCCAAAGCTCTACAAAGTAGGTGCTGTTCTTGTCCCGCATTACTGAGGAGGAAACGGCAGCTCAGAGAGGTTAAATAACCTGCCCAGAGACACACAGGATGCCCCTGATAATTGCACGCCGTTCTGTTTGACACCAAAGTCACTGCTTTTTTGGAGCAGGAGAGCCTGTGGCCCGGAGCTCAGATTGTGAAGCGGACTGCCTCAGTTCAATCCTGGTTCTACCCTAATCAGCTGTGGGACCTTGGACAAGTCCCTTACAAGTGCCATCACCCATGTAATTGGAATATTAGTAGAAGCTACCTGTTAGGTTCCATGGTAAAAATTAGAAGAGTTAATATATGTAAAGCAGTGCCTCTCAAACTTTAAAGGGCATATAATCACCTGGGGGTCTTGGTAAAATGCAACGTCAGGTTTAGGTCTTGGGGAGGAGACTGAGAATCTGTAGACCACACTCTGATTGGCAAAGGTATAGCCACTAGCCGAGCAGCTAGCAAATGATATGGTAGTATTTGCTTATTTTAGCCTCCTTTAGCACTGCATGAAACCCCGTGTCAAACCATGTGATTTTTTTCCATAGGGGGTTTTCTGGCAGTCACCTCACCTCTGGGACCTGCCACCAACCAGATCCCCAGCATGTATTGTGGGGCCGGCGCCCTCAATCTGTGAACGTGCCCTAACTCCAGGTAGAGTTGGAATTGCAGTGTAGTTGGAGTCCATGTATTAGTTTCCTGTTACTACTGGAACAAATTACTTCAAACATGGTGGCTTCGACCAACTCACATTTATTCTCTTACAGTTTTGGAGGGTACAATCTCATTGGGCTAAAATCAAAGCATCAGGTGGGGCTGTGTTCCTGCTGGAAGCTCAAGGGGAGCTTGGTCCTTTCAGTTTCTGGAGGCTTCCTGCATTTTGTGGCTAGTGTTTTCCCCCATCTTCCAGCCAGCAGTGTGGCACCTTTAAACCCCTCCATGGCTGAGACCTCTGTTTCCATCCTCATGATTCCTTTTTCTGATCTGGATCCTCCAGCTAATCCAGGATAACCTCCCCATCTTACGATCCTTAACTCAACCACTCCTACAAAGTCCCTCTTGCCAGGTAGCATTTCGCAGGTTCTGGGGAGTAAGGTGTGGGCATCTTTGGGTGGCCTTAATCTGTCTACCCCAGGCACTCCTTAGAAAACATGGTGCATATTAGATTCAGTGATCCAAATAACATAGCTTCCTAAGCAACAACATTGCGTAGAGTTGTACAGCAGCCTTTAAAGAATCTAAGTATGCCTGTCATCTGGCATTAAGGAAATTCCTTCAGAAAACTTTTTTCCATAGGAACGATAAATGCTTTTCATTTTCCTGCATTCTAATTGCTTGATCAGCTAGCCTCTGTATCTACCTTCGAACTAGAGACAAATAGCTCTCCTCTCTGGTTGATGCCAAGCACCAGCCTTGGGCAAAGCTGTATCTTTTGCAAATCTTCTTGGGAACTGGGAGAGCCGTTAAATGTCTTGATTCAAGGGTTTAGATCCATGGTGTGTCAAAAGTCAAAACAGCGCATTTC
Organism: Myrmecophaga tridactyla; assembly: GCA_004026745.1. Classification (NCBI taxonomy): domain Eukaryota; kingdom Metazoa; phylum Chordata; class Mammalia; order Pilosa; family Myrmecophagidae; genus Myrmecophaga; species Myrmecophaga tridactyla. Next base: position 18,604 of record PVIY010013783.1, on the reverse strand, counting down.
AACATATTTGTATTGTGCCAATCTCATAAACTGGAAATGTAGAGATAAGAAGGACACCTCTAGAGAAGCAACATACTTGAAAATGACAAAGAAAGAGGCAACAATAATGACTTAGCCCTGTAGGGGCTGATTACAAACAGAATGCAATGTCAGCGATGGCCCTTTTTTGCTCTGCCCACCAGGAAGCTCAGAAGAAGAAAAAAAACAGTGACATTTAATCATATCAACTATATTTACCTTTGTAGCTACCTAAGAGCCCATTTTCCTCTTTCTTAGGCCCTCCATTTCTCTTTATGGTTTTACTTTAGTAACTTTAGTATTGGTATATTCTGTTTATTTTTACATTGAATCTCAGCTATAGAGAATTGGACTAGTTGTAACCCTGGCTCAAGACACACCTTTGGTCCCTGAATACCCCTAGTGCCTGCTTGCTTTGTTGCTACATTGATTTACCTATTTTTAATAAAGTAATAAGCACCTATGAATCCACCCCCAAACCAAAAACTAAATCCATGACAACAGCCTGTTGTGTTCATTTATTCTTCATGGCAAAACATCTAAAAAAAAACATTTTATTTCCTTTTTTCTGAGAGTAAAAATTGCTGAAGTGTGGTTCAGAGAATCTTCAAAATATAGGTGACCATAGAAAAAAGTTTTATCAGTAGTCTAGTCCCCCATTCTCATCCCACTTTGTCAACAGCAACTAGTATTCTGGCATATTTATACTGAAATATTTTTCTATAGTTGAAGGTGTATTGTGTGGATAGTTTCACATCCTGTTTTTTTCCTCCATTTACCATTATGCATTACATATTTCATTTTCAATTATATATTAAGGTCTTTGTTATTTTTGACACCAGACATTGTAAGCCACATTTGGATGATACCCTAAATGATTTAGTAATTGACTTGACTATAAGATGTTTAGGCCACTTTATTTTTCCATGCATGAAAAATGACATTATCAAAACTCTGCTTTCATGCACAAATATTATTTGACCTTTTCTTTCACTTGTCTGGATGTAATTCAAATTCTTAGAGGTTGGATGTCTTGGTCAATGAATATTAGCAGCTTACATTTGTTGAACGGTATAAGCAAAATGCTTCTTAGAAAGATTGAATCAACTGGTACTGACTTTGGCAAGAAGGTCCCCTGTCCTGCTCTGGGCACTCTCCTGGGCCCCTCTCTGGCCCTCCCTGGGCCATGGCACTTCCTACGGTTGAGATTTCATGGGCCAAGGGGAGCCGATGACCCAGACTGCCCTTGAAGGTCTCGTCCGGGAACCTGGAGCCCTCCCTGAGATCGCCTGCCTCTGGGCACCACACCTGCTTCTACAGCTGCACAGCCTCGTCCCCGGGGCCATATTCCCCAGCAAACCACAGCCAGGATGAAGACCTGCGGTGGGTAGCTGCACACTAGCAAAGAACTTGGCTTGGCAGTCAGGTGTCCACGTGCCTGTGTACAATGCCCCATAGGGAGCAGGAGCCAGGGGTGGGAAGAGGTGGGGGGCTGGCCAGGCGCCAGGAGCCTGGGGTCAGTTCCCCCACACCCCCAAGCTCCATAACAACAGTCTGGGGAATCCAAGAATTAGGAGCTCATCCCTAGTCTTCCAGTCATTAGGAAGGTAGCCTTGCCAAGGTAGGAAGACAACGTATTTTATTGAACAGTTATCTTTGTTTATAGCTCTTAAATATTTGGACATAGTATGTGGACCTCCAGTTGCACCCTTATGCTGGGCCCTGGGAATGGTAGGGGAGCAATGGATGCCCATTCAGACGCAATATCTGATCTGTCTACTCATGGACGTTGTGAATCAGGGTTATCCTTTGCTTAACTGGCAAGTGATAAATAGTGTCTCATGTTTGTTTTAATGTTTAGCCATTCACATATTTTGTTAATGGTTTATGCTCCTTGTTCATCTACTGGGGTCTCAGAGTTGTTCTTATTAGTTCATAAGGGCTGTCTCTACATGAGGAATATTCACCTTTGTAGGCGCAATACCTAACCTGGAGCTAGGCATGTAGGGTGGGCCAATTGCTGCCCTCAGGAAAAACCAGCACATGTCTAGTGGGACAGGAAATGATGCCAGCAAGTGAGCAGTGAGTGTGATCAGAGGGGTCTGCGGCCCCCAGTTGGTTAATGTCTACCTATGACCACATAGGTGGCCAGAGCAATGAAGATGAGAGAAAGAAGGGGAGACCAAAGTAGGGCAGTCTGGGAAAGCTTTGAGAATTGTGGCCTTCACTGCAGTTGGTTTGACATTTACAAATTCCTGGAAGCAAGGACTAGATTCACATAAGGGATCTGTGATTGGACAGGTAGTAGGTATTCAATAGATGCATGGATAAACAAATGCTTGAACTAAGCTAAAGGCTAATTGAACAGAGCGCCAATGCTTGGCCCAAAACTGAGAGTCAACGCCTTCTCTAAAAGCATCTCCAGACAACAAGGAGTTGATCCTGTTAAACCACAACTACCTAAGTGTCTACCCCAGGGCCTTCATTCCATTTTCTTCTTCAAACACCCAAGCAGAATCCCTTCATTTCTTTCGGATAGTTGGCCAGTAAACGCTTTAATTATGAGTTGAAAGGAATAAAATAAAATCATCCGGTGGAATGGTTTTAATTAGGATTTAGTGAATCTGGCAAGCAATTAGTGCATCCAAGAATGGGGACTATATACGCATATTTGTCCTGGTTGAGCTTCACTGTTTTAAATGAAAATTTGACTCTGATTTCTCAAGTTAAACAAAGGCAATCATAATTGTAATAATAATAATGTTGCCTGAGCCAATTAAAGACCATAAAAGCCATCATTTACGCCATACCATCCTAGATCCCAAAGGCAGTGCCACCAGCCTTAGTTTTAGGACAAGCCGTGAAATTTCTAAGATTATCAAAACAAAATTAATTTTAAAATGTAGGCAGAGGAGAGGACAGTGAAGAGAAAGGACTCTCTCATGTTCGAGCACCTGCTGTATGCCAAGAACTGCCTGAGGAGTTTATATTCATCATCTTGTCTCTTCATTGCATCAGCCTGGGAAGAGTGATTTATTACAGATGTGATAAAGTAATTGGAGAGCAGAGACATGAACCCACTTCCCAAACTTGGGTGGCCAGTAAGGGCAGAACCTTGGCTAACCAGAATTCAAAGTTCTTGCTCCTTCCAAGGAACACTTGGAATCACCATCTCTGAAATAAGGATTTATTTTAGCTACAAACAGAGAAATGGAATTCTTCTTAGAGCAGCTTGGTTCCTTCATCTCAGGTGTGATCTTACTTGTTAATCTAGATCTTCTAGAAAACTAAAGCAAATAAGTCCGCCACGTACTGTGCCCAGTCTTCCTTTTGGAAAGTCACAAGGCGTAATAAATACATCCTTTAAGAAATTGCCACAATGATGAAATCTGTTTAATGTGGTATATACCAACGTATTTTGAAATATATTTTCCCAAAGCCTATTTGATAGAACACTGTTTAGTATCTAATGGAATGAACATTCTATAAGACTTAGTCTGGGGAACATCACCTTAGTTTGAATCATGCAATAGAAAGATATTCACAGGAAAGGAGACCACTGAACAGCCACGCAGACAAAGCCTTGCAAGGTGCCTGTAATTTGATGGAGTTTGACTCCCAGCTTTTCAAGTTGAGACATAAAGATTTTAACAATTTATCTAGAAGTTGGCTTTTTCCCCCAGGAAATGGATTCACAAATACTGAAAGTCAAAGAAATTGTTTGGTACTCCAGGGTGAAATATTATTAAGGTGCAAAAACTCTTTTGATTCTGATGAAGTCAATTACATCCCCCTAGCTTCAAAAACCTCATTAGTAAAGTGAGAATAACACGGCAACCCGAGTGAGGTATTAGTTTAGAAACTGTGGAAGCCATTATTACCTTTCCCAAACATTTCTTGTGCTTTATCTTCTGGGCACAGGAAGGATAGCATGTCCTGGCTCCCTTGCAGCTATGTGGGGCCATGTGACTATAGCACATGGGTTTTGAGTGAAACTGAGAGCACATCACTTTCAAACTGAAGCGTTTTATGTCTGTTGTAGACTCTGGAGATTTTGTTATTTTTTAATCTAGTGTGACGTTAGCAATGGAAGTTCCTCTAGCAGTTTGGGTCCCTACAAACCGCAATAAGCAGAGCCCACCTGTTGGCCAGCAGTAGACATGTGATGTAAGCAAAAAATAAGCTTTGGCTGTTCCAGCCATCCAGTATTAGAAATTGTCTGTTACCACAGCATAACCTAGCTTGACCTGTCTGATTCAAGAATCCAATAAGATAATAGGTAACCAATATCTATTACCATCTTGGCACATAGTAGGTGCTTGATAAAGGCTAATTCTTTCCTTTCTAAAATGGTGGTGATGAGGGCAGACTCTCTCTAGGTGACTCCCACCATATATTTGAACATGGGTCACTCCATCCCAGTAATCAAGGTATAGTCAAGAAAACAAACCACCCATCAGAAAGTATAGGCGCAGAATTAGAACCATTCTAGTTGGGATCATTTTTGTCTTGGGGAGGTTGTTTGAGATTTTTGTTTTGTTTTTGTTTTTTGTTTTGCTTAGTACATAACAATAGGCTCCCAGAAAATGGTTGATAAACTGAGCAGAATTTACCCCTCTGGGCACCAGCTAATTGTGCTGTTTCTCAGGACAAAGTGAAAAGGGGCTACAAGAGTAGATACCAAGACCTCGATTTACAAAGATGAACCATCACTCCTTCTGAAGCCCCCGAACCTCCCTTCCTTTCCTCTTGAACGGTTCTGGATTTAGCACTTCTTCCTATTCTACATAATTAGCTGCATTTTTACCTCTGACTTGGAATGACAGCCCAGCCCTTGTTTACAAGAGTTTATAAACACAAACTGGAGATGTTTCTCATTAAAATGCACTTGGGATGCTCAGGGCAAGATTAGCTGGGCTGAGGTGAGTTCTGCAACACCAAAGCTTACTTGTCCAGGCCTGTGACCTACATTCTTTTCCCATTGGAGGGGTGAAAGCAAACCTTGTCTTCTTAAAGAAATGCGCAGGCTCCTTCCCCAAAAGCGGAGGCAGGGCACTGTCAGACCTGGTTCCTGGCAGCCTTCCTCTCCTGCAGCTGGGTCCTCAGACACTCACCTGCAGACTGGGCCACCTGCAGTTGCTTTTCTGGGACTGAAAAAATCCTTGAAGCAGGGAGAAGGCAGGTGCTTGGACTCTGGGAATGCTGAGTCATGTCCTGCCCGCAAGCCCTTGACACATGGCCAGCTTCTTCTCTCACCTTGATTTCAGTGCTAGAAGCAGGTCTGGACTTTATTCTGTGCCACCACCCCTGATGTTGCCCCATCTCCATTCACCACATCCCTATTCTGCTCTGGTCAACCCCCCACAGGGTCCCCCCATTAAATGTCACAGTTGAGGCCTCAACCAAGCCACATTACCCCCCTCACCCCCTCCTTGCAGGATGCTCCCAGAAACCCTATTGTCGAGGGTTTGTCTGTCCTCACCTACCCATCTGGGTTGTATGTCACCTTCTTCTTGCCTCTTCTTGGATGTGTGATGCTGCAGCATATGGGGCCGTGGTTTAACCTTTTCCTGATTAATTCTACTTCTTCCTTGGGTTGCCCTTCCTGAAGTGGGACAGGACCGGGTCCAGTTTCCATCTCCTCCCAAACTGCACCCTATCCCTCTGCTGTATTTAACTGGGCCAAGCCTGGGCAAGCTGTGTGTCTTAGTTTTCCTGGGCTGTTGTATCAAAGAACCACAGCCTAGAAGGCTTAAAGAAGAGAAACTCATGGTCTCACAACTCTGGAGGTTAGAAATCTGAAATCAAGGTGTCGGCAGCACCTTGCTTCCTCTTAAGGGTGAGAATCCATTCCGTGCCTCTTCCCTGGCTTCTCGTGGGTGGCCAGCAGTCCATGATGTTCCTTGGCTTCCTCAGTCTCTGCCTCCTTCACATAGCTGTCTTCTCTCTCTGTCTCTCCCTGTGTCCAAATTCCTTCTCCTTATAAGGACACCAGTCATATTGGATTAGGGCCCATGCTAATCCAGTCTGTCCTCGTCTTGACTAATAACATCTTTAAAGATCCTATTTACAAACAGGATCACACTCACATACTGGGGATTACGACTCAAACATGTCTCTTTTGGGGACACTTTTCCATCTATAGCAATGGGCAAATTGATACAAAGAAGAGAAGTAAAGAGCAAAAGATATGGTGCATGGATATGGTAAAAAAGCACAAAGATGGACCTCAAAATTTGGGAAGCACGGGACTCTGTATCCCAAATTCCTGTCCACTGAGATAATGAGCTTCTCATCTTCTGCAAAAGAGGGCTAAGTTTACCTACCTGGTAGGGTTGTTGCCGGGATCAGGGAAAAGTCTGCAAAGCACTTAGCCCAGTACCTGGTATTCAAATTCTAACTGTTGTTGTTGTATTGCATACCCCATAATCAGGGCATGAGTTTGTGCCTCTGTGTCTCTTCTAGAGCTTGGGGCCTCCATGGCTGCATTACAGAGGGAACACAGAGGATATGTTCTTGTCTGGGGTCCCTGTTCCAGCTGTCATTTGGTTCACTGATCAGATAAAGAGGCAGGAGGCAGAGTCTGCAGCCCTACCCTCGGAGATCAGCATTTCCTCCCAGGCCTGACCCAGCTACTCGGCATTTTTGAATGCTATTTAGCTTCACTGCATCACGAGGGCTCCAAGTGGAAATCCTTTCCAATAGGATAAGGGATTGCCACGGCCAGTAATTCTGTAGACTCTTCCAGGGAGGTCAAGGCTTCTGGCAGCCAGGTGTATCCTCTGTCTTCAAGTGCAATTATCTCTGGGCTTCGCCAGAAGAAGATGCAAACTGTAGAAACCGACCGTGCACCGTGCTTATGTAACCCCAGTCGATGCTGTAGCAATCATTGTCGGAGTTAGGTAATGGCAGGGTACGAGGACCTCCTGCTGAGATTCCATTACCTTGTAATTTTCAGCTTGTTCACTGTTGCAATAAAGCCCCTCTGTCTTATAATTCCCCAGCATTCACATCTCATCTTCTCAAGAACTGAAGTATGTAAGATGCTTTCTGCTGGGGATTCATTGAGATAAGTTATTGAAGTCAAGCAGAGAGGCAGGCTTCCAGCACACAGCTATTCATCTCAAAATTTATGCTTGTGCTTGCTTTGGAAGGGCTAATGTAATCACAAACAATGGGCTCTCTTCATATGCTTAAAAATTCAGGTTTCCTCTACGGTGGCAGTGGAGGGATCAGGAACCCTCACCCTTGGGATCCCGTAGCCATAGGAAGCATGGAACAGCTGACTCGATCATGTCATGCCTTGGAGATTGAGATGCAGCAGCTATTTGGAGCCATTCAGTTAGGGGTCAACATTGTTGTTCAAGCTCACTAACCTGGCCGGGTGTTGGGCTGTCTCATTTCCCTCCTAGAGGGTCTCCTTCTTTCTGGAAAACTGCTGCCCCCATACACATCTCTTGTCCTTTTGTCTGTGAGATCCACCCCTTCTCTGTGTTCCCAAGCCCCAGGCTGATTCTGAACCTTAACCTGGCCATCTCACTGGATTCCTGCTGCCCTTGGCCCCCTCCATTCCATCCAGCTTGCCACTGTCCTTGGGATCTTCCTGGAGCTATGGTCTCCTCAAAGTGGTCCCTGCAGGAGGCCCTTCTCTGCCTTCCACCTGGCAAGGAGAGAATCGAATCCAGATGTCCTAGGTGGGATTCAAGGCTCAACCTCTTTGGCCTCCACTTGAAATCTGGCCACATAGAGTGTGAGAGGTGCCATGGGGAGCTCTTGGAGAAGCTCCGGGAAAGGAGCAGAGTGTTAATCACAAGGAGCCTGGAGTTGATGCCCCTCCATCCACTGCTTTTCTCAGAATGAGCAGCTTCCTACTGAGATACTTGTGGTGCACAAGTTAAAGGAATGGAGTTTCTCAAACACAGTCTGATTTAACACTCTTCCTCTAGAGAGCTCACGTTCATTTGGCATCCAGGAGGACTTGTCACTAACTGCTTTGACTAATCATGTATTGCAAAATGTCCCCAGGTGCTTTTGATGCTTCTTCCTTTCGCCATTGAAACAGTAGTTCCTGGGAGCTCTGAGGCCCCACATAGAAAGGCTGACTATATAGGGCCACCATGCTATGAGAGAGCTAAAGCCAGGTGGAGGGACCACAGGTAAGTGCCCTGGTCAATGATCACAGCTGGGCCCAGCCTTTGAGTCAATCTATCCCAGGCATCATGCTTTTGAGGGAAGAAACCTCCTCCTTGGCCATCGGAGCTTTCCCAGCTGAGGTCCCAGACATGATGGAGCAGAGAGAAGCCATTCACAAGGTCTCAATTTCTGATCTGCAGAATCTGTGAGCACAATAAAAGGGTTACCATTTTTGGTCATGAGTTCAGGGTGGTTAGTTCCCTAAACTGGCATGGAAGGAGATGGTGAAATTCCTCCCCTATTCTTCTCTAAACAGGTTCTCTACCCATATATTTGGTTCCTGAGAAAGCACCATCTCCCTCCAGGATTCAATGGGAAGAGAGCCCTGAGATCTTATTGTTCAGATATTGTCACATTCGGCAGGAAATGGGAAGCCATGAGAATCAGGACAGATATATTGTGATGAGGGGCTGCACTTGAGCTCTGGGGGTAGAGGGGGAAAGACAAGCTAAGATGAGTGCTAGCAGGCAGCATGCCATTTAGCCAAGGTCAACATCATCACCTAAATGCATCTGGCTCCATTTTGTCCTTGGGCATAAAATAACCAAATCTTATAGAATTCTTACTCCAACTTAGTTCTAAGCACCTAACAGGCAGTTCACATCTACTAAACAGGAGGGCAGACATGGGCAGGAAGTATGCAGATGAACAAGATGCCATAACAGCAAATCTGGGGGACTCTGCCTGGATACCCTGTCTCTCTGGGAAATTACTACGCTTTACAGGATTGTATCAAAAGCCTTTCCGGAAATCGCAGCCACATTCAGCTTTACTACTCGGGCCATGGCGGGGTCTCTTCCTTTGGAGGGGAAGGTGAGGCATCGAGCTCAGAGGATAGCAATGAGGTCTTGAGCATAAATGCAGTCTTCAAAGGGGAGCCTCAGCAGCACCCTCTGGCTGATCCCACCACTTTACCAGCTGGCTGCAGAGGAGAGCCAGGGAAAGCCTCATTAAGCTGCACAAAGCCAGCCTAAGAAGCGACAAAGTGCTCTGCAGCTGCCTCGTGAGCCGGCTGCGGCTAATTGCCTGTGATCCCCAGTCAGCCTGCGGCCGGCGCGCCTGCTGACACAGCCTGTTGAGTTGGAGACCTTATTATTGCAAATCCCCTTGCCACCCCACAGATTCCTTGGAAATTGCAAACATGCCTGTCTGTGGCCAGCCCGCCTGGAAAGGTCACTGCAGCAACAATTGGGCCCCACTGCTGTTTCACTCATTCACACACACACAAACCCTTAGGTACATCCTTTGTGAGAAAGGAGTCACAGTCCTTCAACTCATGGCTTCTTACTGGCCACACCCAGGTTTGGCCCCAAGGATACCGAGGAGGCTTTGTCCCTGCAAAGCAGCTCCTCAAGCAGCCCCAGAGATTCTGATTTAACTGACGTGGCGTCATCCCTGAGAAGTTGTATTTTCACATTAGTTGAGCTAATAAGCCACAATTTTGAGAAGTACTACCATGAAAAGTGGGGCTCATATTTATTGAGCAACTACTGTATGCCAAGACCCATATATAACATACTTTGTCACATGCCATCTGTAAAACATTTATTAGTGAGGTGTCCTCCTTTTCAGGGATGCAATAAAAATAAAATTTAGAGAAGTTAAAAGTCATTTGTTAATACCACTCTGTACACACTAGTATGGCTAAATTAAAAAAAAAATCTGACAATATAAGAGTTGGTAAGGAGGTAGAACAACTGAAAGTGTTATACATTGCTGCTAGGATGTAAAAATGGTAGAAGTACTCCAGAAACCTTTTTTGGTCATTTCTTACAAAGTTAAACATATACTTACATGTGATCCAGCAATTCCATTCCTGGCTATTTACCCAGTAGAAATGAAAACAGATGTCCCCACAAAGATTTGTACATGAATGTTTATAGTAGCTCCACAGCTAGAAATCAACCCAAATAACCATCAACAAGTGAATGAATCAAACCAATTTTGGTGTATCTGATAGAATACTGCTCAATAATAAAAAAGAACAGAGCACTGGCACACACAAAATTTGGATGGACATAAAAATGTTTTGTCAGGTGCATGGGTAGTTCAGTGGTTAGAATGCCCACCTTCTATACGGGAGACCCAGGTTCAGTTCTGGGACCATGCAACCACCCCCCCCCGCCACTACCAAAAAAAGATCTTCTGTCAGGGGAAAAAGCCAGAAACAACAGAGTTGGTATCAACATTCTTATCAAGTTCTAGAACAGACAGACTCACCCATGGCAACTGAAAGCAGGTCAGTATTTGATTGACTGCTAAAGAGTGGGTGGCTGTTAAGGGGCAGAAGGGAATTTTGGGGGCAATATGGACATGTTCTCTCTCATGATTATGGTGCTGGCTACACATATACATTTGCCAAAACTCATCAAGCTGCATACTAAAATGGCCATCTTTTACACTTGTCAATTGTAACTCAATAAGAGGTTAAGATATAAATATTTCATAAATATCAATATATAATTTGCTCAAGGTCATACAGTGGGGGGATGAAGCAGACCTGGGCTTTCAGCACACATTGGGTTGATCCCAAAGTTTCCAGTGGTACCCCAGAAGGCCCCTGTTGGGACACAATGTGTCCCATTTACTCAGAGAAGTAGAAGCAAAGAGAAGCCTGGACTCTGGGGAGGAGGGAGAAGAGCTGCCAGACAACTGGGCGAACACTCCGGGTAAGCGTTAGTAACTCCTCAATTGTGGTGAGCACTCTTCTGAGGACTGAAGCATTCCCCCCCACAAAAGACAGGTTCAAATCTTAATTGCATTCCCATGGGTGTGAACCCATTTGTAAACAGGACCTTTGAAGATGTTATTACTAGTTAAGGTGTGAATTCTGATCTTTGAAGATCCTATTTGGATGAGGCCAAGTTGAATCAGGGTGGACCTTAAATTCGTATGGCTAAAGTCCTTATAAGCAAAGAAAATTGGACACAAAGCTAGGGAAAGCCTTAAGAGAAGACCAGCAGGTAGTGTGCCAAGTGCTGAAGGCAGAAATGCAAGCCGAAGAACCCCAAGGATGGTGGCAAACTGGCACCAGAATGCTACAGACTCTGGGTGCAAGTGTGACCTATCGAGACCTTGATTTTGAATTTCTGGCCTCCAAAACTGTGAGAAGATAAAGTCCTATTCTTCAAGCCAACCCACTGTATGGTATTTGCCATAGCAGTCCTGGTAAACTAAGACACACTTGTCCTTTTGCTTCCTAATGTCCCTTTTCACTTGCAGACACTTCCATCAGGGAAGGTGTCATAGTTTTTACAGAGGAGGTAGAAAAGTTCCCAAACGGAATCCAGGGGAGCCTCTTAAAAATATTGATTCCTTGAATTGGAGTGATCCCAATTCATGAAAACTGATCCATGGAAATAAGATGCAGAAATCTGCATTCTTAAAAAGCTTCCAGGAAATCCTAATAGGCTGTGGACTATTCTAATGCCAAGTTTCCTTCCAGCTCAGCTGTATTGTGCAAAGGGATGTGTTGCCTCAGGAGCCTGGTTTGAGCTTTCTCAACAACTGCTGCTACATTTGAGTCTACAGAGCTTTCAGAATTGAGGTAGCCCTTAAATCTCCCTTTAAACCATCACCCCATTGCACAATACATGAAGAATAGACTTAGTAGACAAAAGTTAGTAATCAGGATTCATGGCCCAACCAGTTTCCAGACAAAAGTATTTCCAAGAAGAGACTTCAAGGGATAGTCTCTGCTAAGTTTCCCTTGCCTTTTTGAAAAACTAAAAAAAAATTACAAGCCGATTATACCAAGTAAGGTATCCTGAAATATGAACTGTAGATTGTAATACAGACGAGGAAGGAATTATGTATTCTCAGAGCCCCCACTGATTTCTGAAAGTATTAGAACAGTGTGTGTGAAATTGTAGACTTGGGGAATTGCTGTTGAAACTCAAGTTTCATCAAATCATTTTATGAAGAATACATCATGATGGTTCTTTGATTGTGTGGAACTGTGTTCTTCCAAGTTTTCCTGCATGCAAAGCTAGCAGAAGGCATGAAGGCGCAGGTAAGAGAGAGGTATATAAATAGCTTAGTTATCTCCTCCCATTTTCTCTGCCGTCTTCACCCAGCCATGACCTAGCATCTATCTACAGACATGCAAACTGTCCTTGCATCTTATATCCCTAAGACAGCTTCATGAGCAAAACCATCCAGGTGGATCAAAAAATCGAGGGAGAGGAGGAGAGGAACCCAGGCTAATATATCCAACTTCTCACAAGACCACTTTTAAAGTGAACATGATTAAAAGTATGCTGAAGCACATTTTTGTTGCTCTTAGGATGAAAACAATTTCCCTAACATGGCCTGTCTGGGCAGGCACCGTCTTACCTCTCCAACCTCAGTAGGTAGGCTAACTCCTCTCCTTTTCTCCTCAGGCAAATAAGCCCTTTATCCCTTGCTGCCATGGGGCCTTTGCACAAGCTGTTTTCTTCCACAGGAAAGCTCTCCTTTCTTTTCCTTCACCTAGTTGATATCTACTTATCACTGAGATATCAATTTAAGCATCTCTTCTTCCAGGGAAGCTTTCCCTGATCTTTGTGTCAAAACCTTGATTAAAATGATTCACAATTTAGGTAAATCCCCTTTTAGCAATCATCATCATTGTGATCTTATTATTGATTGTGTGGTTATTTGACAAATTTTTCTCTCTTGCTGGACTATAAGCTCCAGAAGGGTAGAAACTTCAATTGTTTCTTGCTCAGCACTAGAATTATCTAACATAGTGCTCAGCACATATACATACAAATATTTACTGGATGAATGAATGATCACTAGTGTCAAATTCCTCAGCTTTCAGGTGAGGAAACTGTAGCCCAGTGATTTGCCTTGGGGAACCCACTGTACATTAGTGACAGAGCTGAGACAAGGACCAAGGGTTTTGCAGCACTTAGCCCAGACCCCTTAGCATGACACAGCCATTCCCTGCTACATAAAGTGATGACTCAGTTGGGAAAAAAATGAAAAGAAGCCAAAGGAAAAAGATGACAAGGCATTTTCCATTAGATGGAGCCTTTTTGACTGTGCTCAAAAAGAAAGGACAGTGCACAAAAGAAACCATGAAGAGAAGCAAGGGGTATTATAAGCAAAGGACTTGATGTGAATAATAATGAACAAAAACATCCCTGCTTATTGTTTATCTAATTTTGAATTTTAATGAATAGCAGGGATGGTAATTACTCAATTCCTATGTTTATACAAAACCAACACATGAAACCTCACAGTTCGATATTTATGAGGTGTCAGGTTCCCTTAAATACTCGGGTTTGCAATTAGAAAGGGAGCTTTTCATTAACATTTTAAACTAGATAAATAAAGAATAGAGTTGTTATTCATTAAAATTTTAAAAACTGAAAATTATACACTCATCTTTTGGGTGTATCATCATTTAATTAGCTATGAATCAAAATGCTACTAAAAAGTATGTATCTACCCATGTAGAAATGGATATAACACCTATTATCAAATGGAACGATTTAAACAGGTTAACAATTCAGATTCATTTTTCATTTTCATTGAGTAGTCATCATCCAATGCCTGGTGAGTTAGAAAGAGAACTGGCTCTAGAGCCAGACGGAAATGGGTTTCAATTATTTTTCTTCTGGGTGACCTTTGGCAACTTGCTCAACCATTCTGTAATCAATTCCTTTACTCCTAAAATGGAAATAAAATCGTACTTCACAGGGTTATGGGAAGGAATGAAAGGATATAAAATACAGTGACTGGCAAAGGGTAGGTTTCTCATGGGTCACATATTGCTTTGGCCCAGCTGTACAGAATAAGCATCTGACTTTCTATAGGTTACATTCCTAGACCCTTTGGGAAAGTCAATATATCAAGCAAGAGTTGTCACTCATAAGATGATGGTGTTTTCAGGATGCTAGGAGGCTCTCTACTTGAGAATTAAAGACCAGGGTATCATAGTAAAAGCAATATAAATGCCAGAGGGGGTCCAGGTCTGTTTGGTTCATGAATCTATTCTCGTGGTCCAGGTTCCAGTGGGTAGTAAGTGCTCAGTAGTATTTGTGAATGAACAAATGAGCACAGAAAGATAGTCACTTTCCTTTGACAGAATTATTTGTTTCCTACTTGGTACAGCTAATTGGGCATCCAACCACTCCCAGCCATCAGTGGATAGAGTAGCCATATAATCCATTCATTTTCAGTCACCAAGTGAATGGGATTCTCTGGACACCCCCTCTGCCTTTGTATGGCAGACACTGGTGGGTGCCAAGCCATCCCACAATCCCTAGCGCCACCTCCTCATCCACACTTCTTCCCGTTGACAGAGGCTGACTCCCATTATAATGGCTGAAATTGTCATATAATCACCCTTCCAAATTGGTCACAGGCCTGTGACCCAAACTGGCCTATGGGACCAGAGGGAAGTCTGCTAGGGGCTTCTGGGAAAGGTTTTACTCCCTAACAAAAAGGGATGAATAAGAGGATACATCCTGCAACTTGAACACAGACTTTATCTTCGCAACAAGGATATTTAAGTGGAAAAGATGGAAAGAAAATGCTGTGTTTGAGCCATTGAACCAATCCTGGAACACTCCTATCTCCAGAGAAAGGGAAAAGAGCTGGTGCTAACAAGATAATAGAAAGAAGCTGGGCTTCCATCCACCTCCTTTTTCATGCTCCTGATGAATCTTAGTATAAAGCACATTAATTCTACTTAGTAACCTATTCTTATTGGTCTCCAGACACCATGTTCCTCTCTTCTACTCCCATGTTAACAGAGATGCTCAGATGCAGGGGCTTGGCATAATCCTATCTTTAAACAGTGGCTTTATGAGTCCCCCCCACCCCACCCCAGGAGACTTCATCCTATTAAGTAGAACAATAAGTCTTCTCACATTCAATGTATGAAAGGTGCTTTCTTTCCATCACCACATTTTATCCTAACATTCAACCCTTACCCACCCTACCACTGAGGTGGACAGGTCTCATGTCAGGTTCTGCTCCCTCACTCCGTTCTCTAAAGTGTTATGTAACTCCAGATTGCATCATGACCCAACACAAAGGCTATCCTCTTAGCTGTCATCTCTCCTTACCCTCTCCAATAAGAATCCTTTCCAAGACCAGTTGATAAGTAACTGATGCCCATGACTATCCTTTATGTGGATGATAGAATTTGACCCCAACCCCAGAGATCCACAATAGGTAGAATCTTAAAGTGGGTATATTCTGCCTAAGGGTAAATGATATTTATTGGGTATAAGTTACATGTTGGAGTTCTTAAGTAAATAAATCTATTTTTAAATCTTCTTAGTATCCATATTGAACTTTTACAAAATTGACAATCTCTTAGAACAAAGGAGAGGAATGTTCTGGCTCCAAGGAATTTCAGCTTAGGACCCATAAATCAAATATTGCCCAGGCCCTAACTGCCTGACCCCCACCTGCCCTCTAGATGTAGGTTCTCACTCTGAGAGAACAGGAAGTAGAGGTATCTCAGTCCAGCCCAGGACACTGAACAACCATTTGCGGAGAAGGACAATTGTGGGAGGCTCTGATGTTGTCTTCTGATGCAAGCATG
Source organism: Myrmecophaga tridactyla (assembly GCA_004026745.1). Classification (NCBI taxonomy): domain Eukaryota; kingdom Metazoa; phylum Chordata; class Mammalia; order Pilosa; family Myrmecophagidae; genus Myrmecophaga; species Myrmecophaga tridactyla. The sequence continues at coordinate 2,847 of PVIY010013783.1, read as the reverse complement.
AAGAAATCTACTCCAACCGTCTTGAGAAGAATGAACTCTTAGAAACTGACAGAATGGGCTGAAAAATTAGCTGGACTATCAGTGTGCTACAGGGAATCATGTCTGGAAAATGAACAGACATGTCTTAGGGGGGAGCCTCATAATAGCTGAGGGGAAAGCAATTTCCCTCCCCAGCAATAAGATAAAGGAGCATTATGACAGAGCATAAGAGTAATGAGAATGGGATGTTAGGGAAGATTCAATGGCACTAAGATTACCCCATATGGGCAACTTTATGGTGGAATCAGGGCATGGTTGGAGTGATTGCAAGCTGAGGTCTTCTTGAGGTGCAATGAAGAACTGAGCTAAAGCTGAAGAATGGTAATGGCCACCAAGGAGCCTTTGAAACCTTTGGGACTCTACTGGGGTCACAGCAGAGAGGACTTAAGCCCCCCTTCACCCCAATATTTTGTTCTCTTGCATTCGTATACAAGAAATATTATGATGGTCTCCCATACCTCTTGATTGTCCTCTAAGCTGATGCAAACTCCTGAAGAATGGATTTAAGAATATTAGAGCTTAAAGAATGGATCTTGTAAATACTCTGAATAATTGATTCCTTCCCTTCATTTTCTGCCTTCCTTTCAACTACCCCCTTTTTCTGGGTAAGAAAACTGAAGTTCAGAATGCGTAAATGATCCTCCCTAAACACACTTCCAAAGAGTAGAACCACTCCCAAATCCTTGATTTTGGTGGGTTGCATGTTTATAGCCAAGGTCCTGTTCTCTGTCCCTTAAGTATATTTAGAGCAAGGGGATAAAAGTTTCTGTAGCAGAGTAGAATTTTGCTTTTCTTTTCCCCCTTCATCCCAACTGCCAATAGCGATACTTAGTAGCAGTGGCAAGCAAAGTTACAGCATCAAGACTCAGAATGAATAGTAGGGGTTTGAGCTCTACTCTGCAGAAGCTCTTATCTTTTCCAATGCTCAACTCCCTTGACCACAATATCACCATCATCAAAGGTGTGTTTGAAAATTAGAAATCCTGCGCCATCCCCAAATCCAAAACTTTAATCGACTCTGTCATGCTGTGGCTGTTTGTTGATTGAGTGGACTTGAAAGGGTTAGCCAAAGCTTTCTAGATCTATCATACTTGCAGAACTTTGGAAGTTCTTTAAAATGTAGTAACAAGGGAGGGAAAAGTTTATGTGCTTACCTTTTCTGAAGAATGCAAAGTTATTAGGGAGAGAAACTCTGTACATGGATGTGATTGGACCTGTGGCATACCTAAACATATAGTCAAGGAAATATAGAGTGATAGCCTAATTTCAAATCCAAGATGTTAATTCCATAGCAGCTGCAAACTATGGACAAACAGAAATACTGGCAAGCTGGCTGGCATAGCAAAAACACTGGACTTGAAATAAGAAAACCTATATTTCCTATCCACCTTTTTTTTTTTTTTTGCCTTGAGTAAGTCATTTATTCTCCCCACATATCTGTTTCCTGATCTCAAAAAAATTTGCATCCACTCCACACCTGTCACTCACACTGATGAGAGGCTTAAATGAGAAGCTCATTGTGAAACACTTGGTAAGTAAACTGTAAGTGTGAAGCTAAGATAGGGACTCCTTATTCTCTAAAAGAGATGGATGGTGCCTTCATCTCCAGGGCAATGACAACCTAAGTACTTAGAATCACGCAGGAAGATTGTCATCATTACCTTCCTGCTCTATTTTAGCTTTAGCTTTTTATTTAAAGATCATTTTAAACTTACAAAAGAGTTCCAGGATAGACTTCATACAGCACCCCCCAAAGGTAATACCCTGCATAACCACAGTCAATTTACCAAAACTAAGAAATTAACAGTAGTACCATACTGTTAGCTCAGCTGCAGACGTTATTCCAGTTTCCTAAAATCCTTTTCCTGTTCCAGGATCCAATCCAGAGTCCACAGAACAGTGGTTTGTCTTATGTCTTCTTAGCCTCCTCCAGTCTATGACAAGCCATTCCTTATCTTTCATGACCTTGTTGGAAGAATACTGGCCAGTTATTTAGTAGACTGTCCCTCAGTTTGGGTTTGTTGGATGTTTTCCATGACAAGATCAAGGTTACGTATTACCAGGAAGGATGTTAGCGAGGTGATGTGTCCTTTTTAGTGTATCAGTTCAGAGAGTACTGGCATTGCTAAGTCTTGTAGCAGTAAGGCACACAACTTGATCACTTCTTTGAAGTGATTCCTGCCCAGTTTCTCCACTCTAAAATTACTATTTTATCCCTTGTAATTCATACATACTTATTTTGAGAACATATGTAGAAACTATGCAAATATCAGGTTTGATCTATCAGTGAATCTTGCATGCAGCAATTATAACTATGGTGTGCTAACGATGATCTTTTACTTTCTTCCTTATGTTTTCTTTTACATTTATTATTTGGAATTCTTCTGCCATAAAGAATTGTCTCTTATTCCCCATGCATATAGTTTTCCCATTACAAATTTTTATTAATATGGATTCATGGATATTTATTTTATGTTTTGGGTTATAATCCAGTATCATCACATTTTATGGTTGCTCAAATTATTTTAACTTTGGACACTCAGAGATTCTTCAGCATTGGTGCCCTCTCTATGTGCCCTATCTTTGCTTTTTATTTGTTCATTTTGTTTTGCTTTGCTTTTAGTGCTTCTTTACTTCCTGACGCCACAAGATGCGCTGCAGTCATCTCGAATTTTCTCTGCCCCAGTCCTATAATCAACCACTTCCTCAGCTGCCCTACATTTTATCAAGGAACACTCAAACATCAAAAAACCATTGCACGGGCAGTGGCGACTGTGGCTCAGTGGCAGAATTCTTGCCTGCCAAGCG